>JACEVL010001301.1:0-102500 GCA_020284085.1 Aporrectodea caliginosa | reverse complement strand
ATTTTCACTTTTGTGCCTCTGATGATTATCTCCTGCTTGAAGTAATATAATAATAATAATAATAATAATAATAGTATAATAATAATAATAATAATAATAATAATAATAATAATAATAATAATAATAATAATAATAATAATGATAATGATAATGATAATGATAATGATAATGATAATGATAATGATAATGATAATGATAATAATAATAATAATAATAATAATAATAATAATAATAATATAATGATAATGATAATGATAATGATAATGATAATGATAATGATAATGATAATGATAATGATAATGATAATGATAATGATAATGATAATGATAATGATAATAATAATAATAATAATAATAATAATAATAATAATAATAATAATAATAATAATAATAATAATATCTTTTCTTTATTAGGCGCTTGACAAACGCACTGCGCTGTACATTTACATGTTAGGCTATACAATTGAAATCTTAACTACTAACAGCGCACAGACAGCCTCGCAATACAACGGCGCTAATAGCAGCCTACAAAGCATATCCGCCCAACGGGGGCTCGAACTCAGTACCTCTCGGTCTCTGTGCCAGATGTTATCCAAAAGCGCCACGGGTCCCCGTGTCGCTATATAAACTTGAAAATACAATAATTACAAAAATTACGCTGTGTGATTTTTTCGTTACACTAGAGTCCTGCCACCTGGCGAATTCTCAGATACTTATGCTGAATTGTTTGCAGGGCTCAACGCTCCTAAACCCTATTCAGTCCTGCTATCTACCGAGTATTCGAAAAGATCACAAACACAGACAAGCATGCACAGAGACAGGAACAGAGAGGCAGAGACTAACAGAAACACATACAGACAGAATCACAGACACACAAACAGACCCAAGTACTTAGAGATTGAGATCCGTTTAGTCGAACATATTAAACCAGATTAGAAGTTAAAGCCCAAGGTTTTAGGTTTGGCGGTTTCCCTCGTAGAATGAAGTGACCAACGACTGTAGGCGGTTCAAGTAAGCATCTGTCGGCCAATGGGCGTTGATTTCATTTTGGTTGACACATCTTACAAGCATAGGCTGCTGAATTTAATTGTATGCATAGCCTAGGCAACATCGTCCGCTTTGTGGAATGGAGACGAGGCGCAGGGACGGTCGGTCGATCGGTGGTAGCCCCCACCCTAGGCCCTTCACCCTCCCTCTGGCCCTCTAGCGGTCGGACGGATGGATGGAGATGCATCGCTAGGGCAGACTAGACCCGACAGGGCATACCCCGTACAGGCCCTACCTCGATCAATTGACCACTTGTATATATATATAACCGAGCTGTGGGTCGAATAATTTGTGTATACGAAAGCCAGCTAAGCTGGCTAGAGGTCATACCTGTACTTCTAGAATGTATACAAGTTGTTCCAATTATCCAAATTTACCCCCCATCCACTCATATTACTATGGAGTTCATTGCTATGAAGATACTTACAGGGTTGAGAAACAAGTCTGTAGTTTCTATATGCGATTAGATTGCCATGAACAAATACGAACTTACTATTGTGGTAGATGGCGATCAAGAGGAAGCCATACGGGCATTTTTTGCTCACAACAACTGGAATTTTGAAAAAATTGGTAATTATGAAGACGATGCGTATATATATATATATATATATATATATATATACTGAAATTGTATAAATTGTTTTGTGTGGTGAACCCTATACAAGTAGGCCCTATTGTTCTTCAGGTAGCGCTATACGTGCGCAAATAAGATTGAAATAAGATTTATAAATATTAAATTAAATTGCATTTATTATCCTTGCAAATATTTAGCTCAAACCATGGTATAGAAATACATAGTAATAATAACATCAGCAATGTTAGTATAATGACAACTGATGTGAACAGCAGTAACAGCAGTAATGATAATAAATGGCCAATTAAAAATGTAATTATTAAAATTACCATGATTATTATTATTACGATATTTATATACAGGTATACGACCCAAAGCTCGGTTATATATACAAGTGGTCAATTGATCGGGGTAGGGTCTGTACGGGGTATACCCTGCCGGGTCTAGTCTGCCCTAGCAATGCATCTCCATCCATCCGTCCGACCGCTAGAGGGCCAGAGGGAGGGTGAAGGGCCTAGGGTGGGGGCTACCACCGATCGACCGACCGTCCCTGCGCCTCGTCTCCATTCCACAAAGCGGACGATGTTGCCTAGGCTATGCATACAATTAAATTCAGCAGCCTATGCTTGTAAGACAGTGCTAAAGCAAAATTGAGGTTCTTTGGACATATCATGCGATCAGACGGATTGGAAAAGGAAATGATGTTAGCATATGGAGAGGGAAGGAGAAAACAAGGACGACCAAGGATAAAGTGGATGGACGAGATACATGAAATAACTAGGATGAATTTGACGGAACTGAGAGATGCGACAGCGGACAGAAGAAAATGGAGGAGGCTTGATCAAGACGGTCGCCATGGTTCAAGGAACCGACAGCACAAAGGTAACAAGGTAAAATTAGTGGTATAACTGTTACTATAAATATTCACGTAGCCTCTTAATTAGTAATAGAAGTAATTGATCATATTCTTAGAACGATAATTAAGGCCTAATTGTAAAAATTAACTAAACGATTAATCACGCCAAATATCTAGTCGTATGCAAAGAAACGGTGATTTGGTAGACCTACACTTGACAAGGTCATCAAAGAGTTTTCCTCTACTGTGAACAAAATGTTTTGGTATTACATATAATGAGCACAAAAGCCTTTTTAGGTTGATATATATATAATGTGTATCGATATATATGCAAATGGATATTTATATCATGGGCTGCCATCATTTTAAAGGTGTCTAAAGTTACCTTGTATTATAGTCACGTAAGTACTCTGCAGTGACATAACAAAGATGTGATTACCGTCGCCCTCCTCGTATATCCAGGTTTAGACTGGCAGTTTGAAAACTTGTTGGTTGGTAGTTGCTGTTTAACGACGCAGTATAATAACAAAATAGGACTTCCGTCACCCTCCTTCTTTCTCCAGGCTTTGGACTGGCAACACCAGAGAACAGGCAGAGGCGGCGTTTCCAAATTTTCCATGCAGGGCCGTCCACATCGACACGATCTTTGCATTTTATACATAATGGATAGAATTTCATCAGTTTAATGATACATTATATAACATGAAAGCCGTTGGAGTCCATAAGGAATAATTCATTTGTAGTTCTCACTTTCAGTTTTTTCTACCATACATTTTTACAGCCAAAAAGCTGCCTTTGATCAAGAAGTTTAACCCAGGGGTGTCAAACCTTTTTAATTGTGGGCCTGTGGCAAATTTTACAGCAGGTGGCGGGCCAGGGTGCAGAGGTCGCCTCAGCGAAATTGGGGCAGGGCTCTGCGAGGGGGATCGGTGAGCCCGTCCCCAGAAAAATTTGCAAAACTGAGTCTTTAAAGGTGCATTTTTGAGCACAAAAATTAAGCTTAAAATCTTAATTTTAATCATCATTATCAGTCACAGATATTATTGTATTCTTTAGGCAAGGGTCCGCGGGCCAGAAAACATCGTCGGCGGGTCATAAATGGTATGCGGGTCGGCTTTTTGACACCCTTGGTTAAGACCTCATTGTACCAAAGATGGTTGTCAACATAGGCGCAACCACCCTATGGGACCCCGTGGGACGTGTCCCCTCCCAACTTTCGAACAGGTTGGGACGGCCATGGACGCGTCCGCCTCAACTTTCGAACAGGTTGGGACGGTCCCTCCAACTTTTGAAAATTGTGAGGCAAACAAGAGCCAAAAATGCACTTCATTTGGTATCAAATGCTCAAAATTGCGTCGGCTTCTGGGGCGGAGCCCCAGACCCCGATGGGGGACTTACAACGCTTCCCATACCGCCTAGTCGTTAGGAACTTCTTGTCTTCTGCAATCTCTCCCCTGTGTACCATTAATGCCAGTATACTACAAGGCTCTGGCCTTGGACCTACTGATATTGTCATAGCCATTTCTAAATACAGTAGAAACCGTCTCCCTAAATATGCCGACGATAGCTACTTGCAAGCTGGTCCCTGCTTCCTGCATTGACAGCACTCTTTCTGAACTTGACCATTATCTCTAAGTGGGCAATGGGCATCCATTAGCAATCTTAAATTAAACCATGCTATGACGAGAGAAATGGTTGTCAAACGACCGAGGTCCAAACCTATTGCCCTCCCTCCTCTCATCCCTGGCATCGAGCGGGTCCAGGAGATGGTTATTTTGGGTGTCACTATCTCTGATCAGATTGGCTTTGGGGCATACATGGACAAAATATGCTGCAGACCCCGAAAATCTATGTTCGCGCTACGTGTTTTGGTCGCCCACGGTTACCACTGTGAACGTCTCTTTGACATTGTTAGAGCTACTATCATCGCACGGCTACGTTATGCCTCCTCTGTTTGGTGGGGATTTGACACTGTAGGGGAACATAAACGCCTTAACGGTATTCTGAGAAAAATGACCCGTCCAGGCTTCCTCCCTGCCGATTTTCCTAGTTTTGACAAACACTGTTCTAGAGCTTATTCTGCTCTTTTTCGTTCAATTCTCTTAAACCCTTGTCACTTCCAGTTTATTCATATAATAAAGTCATATTTTTCACAGATCTAGATGGATTAGGTACTTTTATATCGAAATCATCGGTGAAACATTTGAGGTAAATAAAAGCCCAAAATGTACTCCATTTGGCATCAAATGCTCAAAATTGCTTCGGCTTCTGGGGCTCCACCCCAGACCCCGATGGGGAGCTTACGACGCTCCCTCATACCCCTAGTCGTTAGAAGCTTCGCGCCTTCGGCAATCGCAGCTTCGCGCCTTCGGCGCTCGCAATTCCCCCCACTCACACATTCTAGTAGGTCCCCCAACTTCTGGACCGTGGTTGCGCCCCTGGTTGTCAATGACAGAAAGGAACTTCTTCTCGGTTTGCGTTGTTACATTTCAGCATAAAGGTTGAACGGAATGTTGGCCTATGTAGCCAAGAGTGGGACTGTCAGAAAGGTGTTTAAGTAGTATTATAATAACATTTTATTCTTTAATGAAGCGTCTGAGACACGCACAGCGCTGTAAATGTACATTTTATTGTATTGTATTGTATTTGATCATTGATAAAGCGCTTCTAATAGCATAAGCCTTTCAGAAGCGCTCCCAGTGCGAGGTACTCCGAGGAAAAAGGAGGATTTAAGGTGAGAGAAAGAGGTAGAGATGCTACTAGAGAGGATCGTAGAGCGTAGAGAAGGAGGAAGTCGATTCCATATAGAGAGGGTCCTATGCACACAAAGGACCTGGATTGAGCCATTGTGGTCCTAACACGGGGAACAAAAAGTTCAAACCGGCCAGAGGATCTGAGAGGACGCTTTGACGTGGCAGAGAGGGGGCCGAAAATTTGGTGTACATGTTAAGACGATTAAACAATTCACAAGAACACAAATTACAGAAGACATAAATCAACAGAGTTGCAGCCATTCAAGGCGCAAGTTCGTTGTTCTTTAGCTGCCACCTAGGGAATGAAGGCATGAGCTAAACCCAGAGGGCCTACGGAAATCGAACCGGGTCCGTGAAAACTTCAGGCAAGAGTGTTATCCTTTATACTATGCCCCGTCCAATGGGCGACATATGAACGGGCGTCAAAAGAACGGCGACTGTAGAACGGTGTATGTATACATGACCGGTGCGACTATTGAACGGCCGGACAGTTGAACGGGTAACAAGGCGCAAGTTCGTTGTTCTTTAGCTGCCACCTAGGGAATGAAGGCATGAGCTAAACCCAGAGGGCCTACGGAAATCGAACCGGGTCCGTGAAAACTTCAGGCAAGAGTGTTATCCTTTATACTATGCCCCGTCCAATAGTTCTGTAATTTCATGCAGTTATTTCAACCACAGCCTTCAATTATAATTACTTTTTGCAAGGATCGACATGAATGCTTCAGCCAAGCAACAAGAAATATCAAGAACTGAACGAACAAGTTAAACGCGCAGTCGCCACCTACGGCAGAGCAGAAATTTTATTGTATTTACGCTCAATTGCCTATTTGTCCCATAACTAAACAGAGAGCGTAGTATATGACATGTCCAAGACAGCGCATGTTCAATTGCTTTTAAATTGCTTTTAAATTTTATTCACTTATTCTGGATAACTTGTTCACCGTCATCTGTTACCCGTTCAACTGTCCGGCCGTTCAATAGTCGCACCGGTCATGTATACACCGTTCTACAGTCGCCGTTCAAATGCCGCCCGTTCTTTTGACGCCCGTTCATATGTCGCCCAACCTTATAACAATAGTAATGATTTTAATTGTGACTATAATTGAAGGCTCTGGTTTCTATTGTTCAACGACATCTAGCGGCTGCTATGGCCGTTGACGTCAATTTGCTTTTAACAATTCGATAAGCTTATTGCCGTTTATTAGTTTAGTTAGACGCTGTTTAACGACACTCTGTCATAACAAAAACGATTAGCGTCACCCTCCTTTTTACGTAAGCTTTAAGACTTACACTACCACATGTAGGGTAGTGGCTACTTTTAAACAATTGTGTTCTAAGCTGTAAATTCAGCAATCCGATTTTTCAATGGGAAAAAACTTGAAAAGCTTAACGAGTTTGCCAATTTATACTTGTTAAATGAAGCATTTAGAAGGTGTCTAAGCGAGGACCAGCATTTCATCTTTTTCCAAACGACCGGTTGCTGTTTAACGATGCACTGTAAAATGAAACCGTATAATAACGTGATATTCGCGGGAACTTAACCCGCTTTTTTACGGAGGGAAGGTCCTAATCATGTAAGCGGTTTGGCGCCGTATTTTCACGGCATTTAATGCCGTGAAAAAACGCCGTCAAACCGTTCTGCTTTATATTTGCTCACGGAATACTATTGTATTAGCGTATCAAAAATGTAGTTCACTTACAACCCTGGTGAATAGCGACTATATGGTAGCCAAAGAGTTATAAAAGACATTTAAACATATTTGAATTTATTTAATACAGTTCATAAGTGAAAATATGCGTGGAAAAAATAAAACAACAAGTTAGTAACGTTCTGGACAACCGCATTTAGGCCTACTTATAAATTTGAATGCGCAATAATACATCGAACGAGCAAGACCGTTAACGAGAATAATAATTATGCGGTCACTGCATTATAACACAAAGCAGACCAACTTTACTACAAATGCAAACTTCTACGTTGACATACAGAAAATAAGGAAATAAAACAACGCAAAGATTTAAACAGTGAGATATTTAGGCCGATAAAATTAGATACACGCCACAGAAACATAATTTATGCAGCGTTTAGTATGAAGTTTATGGTGGATGTTTACGTGTTGGCTATTTAGCTGATCTGGTAGAGATGCTGCTTATAAGTCAGAGAAAGTGGGTTCAAACCCCGGTAGCAGCTGTTTTTCTTTTTTTAAACACTATGAAAAACTTATAAAAGTATGTGACTGCAAGTTTTTAATGTATTGCTTTGTTTCCAAATGGTCGTTTAACTTATTAAATATCTTTTCCAGTATCATTGAACGTATCGTGGTTGTCATTACTTAGCCGTTCGCTTCGAACAACAACATAATAATAATCTTCATTTAATTTCAAACTGACACAATGCAGAATGATTACAAATCAGTATGAACGGATGATCACAAGTTATTACTGGAGTCAAATTTAACTGTATAGGCCTACGACAGCCATGCAAGGGCAGCAAGGCGCCCATCATGTCCTATATCTCATTTTAACGAACGCGCCATCTCGCGAATGATAGGCTGAGTGGACTTTTCTGGAAGGGTTCGCTACCTACTGCTCTTTACGCCACTGATGTTACCACTACACTAGTAACCTTTCGTATGATCTGACACGCTCACGTGTATTACATTGTATAAGACATACAGAGTTACAGAGTGTGATATTTACGCAGACATAGTGATTAGCCATATGAACAGCTACTAAACTGAGTGATTAAATATATTCGTTCATTCATTCTGATAAATTTTATAGCACTTCTTCAAGAGATCTACTCAGAGGCGCTCCCAACCCAGCCACATCTGAAACAATGTGATTTAAGGGACTTATAAAGGCAGACAAGTGTAACCAAGACATCAATCACAAAATCTAGTGAGAGGCACACAATTGAAAAGGCTCGATGATGTTTTTAAAAGTAGTGTGAGCTCTCGTGACATCATATATGTGGAGAGAGGAGCATATTTAGGAAGGCGACCAATGAGGGGAGTGGCTGATTGAAGAACTCGATCAAGGTGCCCAATTAGCCCAAGCGGCAGGCCTACAGGTACCAAACTGCAGTAATCACTTCTACTAGTGACAAAGGCATGCACAAGAGCCACAATAGCATTATAAGAGAGGGATCCTGAGACAACTCAGAGTTGATGAAGTTGGTAGTACAACTATGAGTGACTGAATATGGACTTGTAGTTATCTTTTGGAGAACTGAAATATTGCTATTGTATTGTATTTTCGTTTATTTCATAACTTGCTGTCAAGACGCAACAAGTAACATCAATGCATGATTATGCATTTTATGCTATGTTCTAGTCTATGTAGGCTAAACTTTGTGTAGTCAAAAAACTGCACCTAGTTAGTCATGCTTATTTTTGGCAGAAGTATTTTGTTTATTAAAAGTTAAAGGCCTTGCACCGGCCTAATGTGGACCAAAAATATATTACTTAGTTACTGAATACACAGTAAAACATATTATGAAGTGGAATGCATTAAACTAATACACTTCACATGCCATTATAAACATAAAACAATTATTTATAAAAGGCAGCACTTATTGCAATTTGCACAACGTCACGTCCCTAACAAAACCGTCACATCCCTAATGCTTAAAAATCCTGCCTAAAATTTTATATGAGTGACTCTAAAAAAATAATTATTGTTAAGGTATCCTAGTCATATTTATGAATTAACCATATTTAATTGGAATTTTTAAAATGCTAAAATTAGCAGAGTTTTACTGTAATACGCAGTGACTGTAAAAGTGATGTCCGCGGCATGTCACGTCCCTAACGACACTTTCAGACACACCGCTCAGTGAAGAAAACTCAGAGTAATGAAATTTGTCAGAGACATAGACTTTCTGGTCCTAATTGCTAAGAAATATTTACTTTACTGAAAGTAAACATCTTAAAGTGCTGTTTTCATAATAATACATGCCGATTTTTGTGCAAATGTCACGTCCCTAACGATGGAATTGCCCACAAACTTATTAAATGAAAGGCGTTTAAATGCTGTTTACGAATCGCATTAAGTTCTTGGAAAACTACCATTTGTAGTCGTATTTCTATAATGTTATTGCGTCAGTGTGTGAAAGTGACGGTAATGGAGTGGATATTTTCAAATTAAAACTCACCAAATAAAATAAACAGTAAAGCGTATATCTAAAATAATCATGGAGACAATAATCTCCTGAATAGTAAATCATAGCAATAATTGATTTGAAGAAAACTTGTGGCAAGTTTGATTTAAAAAATCGCTGTAACAACAGAAATGTCTAATTAATCTAATATCGGAAAATGACTCATATAAAATAAAAATATTAGCCCAAAATATGCCCCTATGGTCCACTTTCCATCGATACATCATACCTCAGATTTCATTTGACGTCGTTAAACTTTAATCTGAAGTTGTTCAGTTCGAGAACCTATTTTTTTTAGAGAAAAGCACTGTTACTCTGCTATGTTGCAATCAAGATTCTTTGGTGCCAATAAACATTTTGATTGAAACATTTTATCAGATTGATTGTAATAAAACCATGCAGTAATGAGGTGAATTTCCAGAAGTTCAGTCCACTCGGACAGAGTTTATGATCGAGCCTTCCAAGTCTTTTCTATGTGTTAGGTTCAGTATGCCAACGGAGGCCTTTGAAATTTAGTTACACCAATTGTGGTTATGATACATTTGCAGTGTTAGTGTTGATAAGTTGCTATAACCATGGTGCTCTTTCATTAATTGTGACATTGTTTTTTTCTGTTGCAGTGCAGTCACTCCAGCGTGTGGCACAAAACTACAAAGTGAAAGAGTCCAAATTTCCCATCTGCTGTTCTGCGTCTCTTGTCAGAGCTACTGACAATGACTTACATATTTCCACAACATAAACTATTACATTTATTTTGTATTTGGAATGCACTGCTTTGTTTTGTGCATCATGTCCGAACTTTAATATTCAGAAGTATACATAAAACTAATCTGTTTCAGCTTGCTTGCCTCATAGCTTGACGTGTTTTTTCTGACTTGTTAGATGCAGACCTGGATTATGTAATAGAGTATGGTTGATTATGTAATTATTTTGCTGCAGAGTTGTATGGTCTCGAAACAGATTTTTGATGTCTCGGTCTTGGAACCTATTGTCTTTGTCTCGGTCTTGGTCTCACAGTCATTTGTTGACTTTTTGGAAACTGTTTTGAAGCGAGTCTTGTTCTCTTCAAGAATCGGTCGCTTGTAACGGAAAACAAGAAATTTGATATTCTCTTGCCTCTTATTAAAAAAATTCAGTTGATCTATAATTTTGATGCCTACCAGTGTAAAGTCTAATTTTTATTCTCACCATTCTTGTTTCAAATTAAGACTAATGATATAATATGCTTCTAATGAATGGACTGGTGACGAATGCAATGAGTATGATACCCTCCTATGTCCACATTGGTCCACATTTGGACAAGCTCGAATACCTCGTTAATGGATTCCCCACAATGAATTCTTGATTTTTCTAAATAAAGTACATCTGGATGCCAAGTTTTTATGGTGTTGATCAAAACATTTGTTTAATACTTGTAATAATGTAGTTACAAACGTTTCCCAATAAGTTTGACAGGTCTTTGCCGCTAATTCTTAGTTTTGTGTTTAACCTATTACATAAACAGATATTATTGAAAGCGATAGTGTAATAACATTTTGTAAATGAAAGAAATAATGTGTTAATAAAAATGGAATTCTCCCTAAAAACACGGCAAATTAGCCGTTAATAAAAGACGCTTCCCCGTAAAAGTACGGCAAAAGGCCGTTAATCAAATGCGATTCAAGGTAAAAAAATCGGGAATTAGCCGTTAATAAAAAGGAATTTAACGTAAAAATACGGAAAATCGTCGTAAAATTAAAGGAAATTCCCGTTAAAGAGCGGAGATTTGGTCGTTAAAATACGGCGAATATCCGTTTAATTAACGGGAAATCGTCGTAAAATTAAAGGAAATTCCCGTTACCGAGCGGGAATTTGCTCGTTAAAATACGGCGAATTGCCGTTTAATTAACGGAAAATCTTCGTAAATATACGGAGAATCTCAGTAAAAATACGGGAATGCGCCGTTAAATAAAACGGGGGGTCAACCGTAAAATGACGGGTGGCCCGTAAACGAAATAACGGGACACCCGTAATTTAACGGGAAAAGGCCTGGCAACTTGGTTGACGGGCATTATGCCCGTTATTTTACGGGAAATTTTTTATAAGATTGACGAGAAAACAGTATATAATGATTTATATGAATAAGAGATCGACAACAATCATCTGTCAAATCGCAGCATCCGGTCAGAAATGGAATCCAAGCCAAGAAAAGAAAAAGAGAAAGCAAACTGATGACAGACAGTGTACGAAAATGAACTTAATCCGTCAGAAACTTTAAATAGCCTACGTCAACATCCTATCAGAAACTGAATCAAAGACAAAAGAGAAAGAAAACTTATGAGAACATTACAATAAAATGAACTGAAATACACCAAAAACTTAAAGACGTCAACAGCCTTGTAGCTATAGGATGTCGTTAAATATTGGATTAATAATAATTTCGGGGTAACTTTAATATAGTCACAATAATATTATTAACGAATTAATTAGACTAATTAACAGTGATGATGATGACGATGACGATAATAATGATAGCACATTAATAACGAGGCTCCAATAATTAAAGATGATTAACATTGACCTCCTCTTTTGCCTATTTTGGGACTCATGACAAAGCCAGAGTTCTGCAGACAGGATTTTTCCTTCTTGGCTAGGTGGAACACATGATCAAGATAAGATTAATGATTCTATAGATTCTCCGTGTATGCATTTATATGTACTAATGTTATGTATGTATGTGTGTATGTGTGTTTGTATGTATGTAGGTATGTATGTATGTATGTATGTATGTATGTATGTATGTATGTATGTAGGTATGTATGTATTTATGTATGTATGTATGTATGTATGTATGTGTGTCTATGTATGCATGTATGCATTTATGTATGTATGTATGTATATTTATGTATGTATGTATGTACGAATGCATATCTGTATGTATTATGTGTGCATGTAACTAAGTAATGTAATGTAATTGAACATTTATATAGCGCCCCTTCGAGATATCTACTCAGAGGCGCTCTCTGTGATTAGCCTGTATGATGTTAAATGTCATTACGAACGAAAATATTACGTCAGTTAACAAAACAATGCATCAGTAAGCTTAAAGAGTCACCAGTGGCTAGTCCACGCACACACGTAGAACCAACCAAAGGATTCCCGTCGAAAGCTGGATATTCAGAGTCTCTGGACCAAGTTGCGTCGATAGAGTAGAGCGACGACAGGTGACAGCGTTCGCACACACGATGACGCTGCCGACGAGCAGTCACTCACTGGTGGAAGATGACGCACGTCCGGCTATTCGTCGAAGCACCAAAGGATATGTGGAAAAGGCATTCTTGTGTGTCGGTAGGTAGATTGAAGAGCCACCGGTGATCAACATTACTCATTGCTGCACTGATATCCATAACCCATGAACTTCAATCGATGCTCGAATCTGAGCCCTATGTTAGGCTCCTGTCTCTTGATTTTAGTAAGGCTTTCGACACGGTTAGACACAAACACCTAGCTGATCAACTAGCAGCTCAACCCATTCCGGATTTTTTGTACAACTGGATACTTGCTCTCTTGCACGAGCGTCAGCATTGTACTAACTTTGTGGGTGAAATCTCTCCCCTCTGTACCATTAATGCCAGCATAGTGCAAGGCTCTGGCCTTGGACCTACTGATTTTGTCATAGCTATTTGTACCCTTAAACCTAAATGCAGTGGAAACCGCCTTCCTAAATATGCCGACGATAGCTAGTTGCTGATTCCTGTTTCCTGCATTGACAGCACTCTTTCTGAGCTTGATCATATCTCTCAATGGGCATCCATTAGCAATCTTAAATTAAACCATGCCAAGACCAGAGAAATGGTCGTTACATGTAGATGACCGAGGTCCAAAGCTATTGCCCTCCCTTCCCCATCCCTGGCATCGAGCGGGTCCAGGAGATGGTTATTTTGGGTGTCACTATCTCTGATCGGATTGGTTTTGGGGCACACATTGACAAAATATGCTGCAAAGCCCGACAATCCATGTTCGCGCTACGTGTTTTGGTCGCCCACGGTCTCAACGGTCAACGTCTCTTTGACGTTGTTAGAGCTACTACCCTCGCACGGCTACTTTATGCCTCCCCTGTTTGGTGGGGATTTGCCACTGTAGGGGAGCGTAAACGACTTAACGGTATTCTGAGAAAATTGACCCGTTCAGGCTTACTCCCTGCCAATTTTCCTAGTTTCGACAAACACTGTTCTAGAGCTGATTCTACTCTTTTCCGTTCAATTCTCTCAAACCCTTGTCACGTCCTTCACGACCTCCTCCCTCCCCGTAAGGTCACTCCATACAATACGCGACCCAGACCACATGATCTCACCCTACCTAGAATTGATACCTTTGCTAAAAGAAGTTTTATTATGAGAATGTTATATGACTTTGCATAAATGTTTGTATTATTTATTTTTTCTGTAAGCTACTGTGCGTTTGCTGGTAGTCAAATAAAGAATATTCTTACTTACTTTACTTACTTAATAACTAAATGATTGTGTTCTAACCTGTAAATTCAGCAATCCCAAAAACGATTGGTAAAACCAAAATTAAACGATTTACCGAAATTGCCCATTTATAGTATTCGAAAGAAGCATTTAAACGGTGTTTAAGCGAAGACCCGAATTTCATCTGTTTCAAACAATCGGTTGCTGTTTTAACGGTTCTGTGTCATAAAATCATACGATGAGTGTCGCCATCCTCCTTTATCCAAGCTTTGGACCGGCACTAACAGACGATGTACAGCGGTAGAGTTTATAACTGTAGTTATAATTATAATTATATTTGAAGTCTCTGATGGAAACTACTCCATGAAATACCAGCACCACTTAGACACCTTTCTAACAGTTCTACACTATACTATATAAGCCACAAATCCAGTTCAGCTATATTTAATATTAGGAGTTAAGAGCTGTAATATGCCAAAACTAATCTTTGTCGGCGGCAACGGCCTATGTTGTCATAAGCTGCCGTTAAACTGTGGATCCATCCAGCTTTAATATTGTCAAATTGAGTACGCAGAAAAGAATTTTCCTCGTGTGTCAGTGGGTAGATTGAAGAGCCACCGGTGACCAGCATTACTCACATAACTAGTAGAGCGGCCATTGATGAACTGTCGCAGACACGTAGAGCTCAATCGACGAGTGATCCTCTGTATATCGACCTCATTACGGATTGGTTTCGGTGCACCATCGGTTGATGCCTTGTGCATAAGACACCGGCACAATAGAAGTTGCTAACTACAATTAAGATTCTTGAGGACGGCATTCTTCGCAACCGGCAGAAGTGACGTACTATAGCACGAAATGTCAGTCTTTTAAATTTAATAACCACTATCATTTGAACAGCTAATACCTTACACATAATAGAATTCCACTGATAATAGTGGTTTCATTCTGACTTTAACGGCATCTAGTGGCTGCCAAAACCGTTGACGTCGAGCTTACTCGAGTATGTCCACAACAACATTAAAAACGCTTCTGGCTACCATAAATATATAGCTTACAGGTTCAGGTTTTACAGGTGTCTATGTGGTCCTCGTATTTCAATGCACCATCAATTATTTGCTCTCATCTCGTGGCTGCATTATATGTTACCACCGTACTGTTGGCCTCGCGTTCGCTTCACGGAACAGACCTTTATTAGGAAAATTACTTTATAATAAAGTCAGAGCGTGGGACATAAGGAAAATTAAGGTGCAACGTTATTTATGTAGGCATACAGATCAGTGTGACCACTCCTTGGGATTTTTCCCAAGATCTTGGGATTTTGGAGTCGACTTAGAATCTGGGGATTTTGCATAGCAATCTTGGGATTTTTTCTAAGGTCTATAGACTAGTTTTTACTGTACTTTTTCAACAGTGGCAGAGAATCATATAAGAAAAAACTCGCTCAGTGGGTCTGTTTGAAAGACGTTTATCATTATGCTATGTTACTTGTAAACATCGTAATTTGTTAATTCAATGTTATGTTCCTCTTTTTCTTTGCCAGTTCTTAGCAAGGCATTTTTGTGAATAATTGTGATAGCTAAAACGCATTACATATTTCAGCCAAACATTTTCCTTTTCAGTAACTTGGGATTTTTTGGGACACTTTTGGCCAATCTTGGGAAGTTTCTGGCAAGAGCTTGGGATTTCAGAAAACGGAGAGTGGTCGCACTGCTACAGATGTTTCTTCTTCCTAGTAATAGGTCTGCTATTATGTAATACAGTGTAAAGATGCGATATTTCTAAGCGCCGCGAAAAAGCCTCGTGAGGGAGACCAGCTTATACATCGGCGTTATATCAAATTTATTAATTTATCTAATGTTAATGACTATAGTTTCCGCTGTTAAATGACATCTTGTGGTTGCCAGGGCAGTTGGCGTTGAACTTATAACTTGAATGCCCAGTTAGCTACATTGGATAGAGCTTATATGCCGCGTCCCATATTCTGCTCTGTTTAAGACATCGTGCGCATCGGGGTTTGCTTCGCGAAAATAGCGTAATTTCAGAGATTTAATCTCAGGCTAGCACTTGTCCGTACACGGGGACCTTCAATGGCGTGGCACCTATTCAAACGGACTGCGGTGGTGAAGGATCTCACCCGATAAATACATTGAAAAATGAACAAGGTCAAGGCCATACAGTTGCTATAGAAAGACCTGTAATATATTACATTTGTAATTTTTTTGTACATAACTGAATAATGAGTAGCAGATGTACCATAGCTTCCTAAGACCCTGTTGTTTCGTAGTTTTTTGTATCGTATCCCCGCTCTCAGGCTTAACTTAACTCAATAATTAGTAACGACAATGCATGCTCTGGCTTTATTAGAAAATAGTTTTTTCTAATAAAGGTGTGTTCAGTTGTATTCATTAGATGATTCGGTAGTTTCACGATAATCATATCTCACGGAATTAAGTGTAGGCTATAATTGAATTCGATATATGAGAGAATTAATAGAAAAATTCTCACTGTTTGAAGTTGGATCGCAAGTGATTAAACGCAACCAATGAAAACCTATAGGGTCCGTTGAATGCGTTTCTGAGTATAGGTGTCTAAATTGAGCTCTGTTCGTTGCAATCATCTTCATCATCAACACTTGTCACTGTTCGCATAATTCTTCCTTTATTGAAACAATCCGGTTGACACATCGCAACCGGTACAGTTTACAGTTATGCAATTGAAACAATTCACAAGAACACAAATGACAGAAGACATAAATCTTAACTACTAACAGAACAGAAATGCTCTTGGACACCTTTTAAACGACTGCAGCAACAGGCATAAATAAATGAGTTACGTTGGGCCGCTCAGGTGGGATTATATTGAAAGTTTGTGCTTCCAATCGTTTTAGAGCCGTCCGAGAGCATTTCTCGAATTCTTTTGTCAAACCTGCAATTGGTCACTTAACGTTTACTGACGTTTTCAAGAATATTAAAAAATTACTGATGGATTGATACTGTCCATATATTTATATGTTTTAATGTAACGGTTATAAAGGTGTCCAAAGTTAAATTCATTTCTTTAGTGATAACCATTGTTTAGCGATATCTTATGGCCACTGACGTCGCCATCTTACAGAGGGGACCACAGCTCTAAATGCTGTTGACGTCGAGTGTAATCGAAATCGTAATCGTTACTGTAAACGCAACATTTCCAATGCGCTCCTCTAAAGCCAAGCGCGGGGCATCACTTTATTCAAGAGCGTTGCAGGTAAAAATTTTAAAATATTTTGCGCAACTTTCACCATAGACGTAGAGTTAACAACTATCTATTTAGTAGTTTCTGTTTGTCGAAACTATAGCATAGCAAAGACGATTAGCATCGCCCTCCTTCTTCATCAAGGCAAGAGTCTGGCATCACCAGATTTGGGGGGGCGGAGTAGTGACGGGTATTTATATTTTCTTGTTGTTTAAAGACATCTTGTGACTGTCAGAGCCGTTAGCGTCAACTTGCAAGGCTCAATCAGGAACCATTATATATTGGTAGAGATGACCCGTGCGAACCCGGGTAAAAAGCGTCTACATTAATATGAACTTCACACCATAAGCAATTAACTTCAGCTGTAATATGCCAAAAACTAATCTTTGTCGGCGGCAACGGCCTCTGTTGTCATAAGCTGCCGTTAAACTGTGGATCCATCCAGCAATTAACTTTGTGGGCTTCCTGGTATGTATTGTTTAGAAAGCCTTCGTTTTAAAGGTGTCTTAGTTGAGCGTATAATGTTTTATGCCTCTGCGTAGATTTAAGCCATTGACGTTGTTAGCTACCGGGTACGCATAGCTAGAAGGCCATCATTTTAAAGGTGTCACAGTTGAGCGTATATTTCTATTTTGTATAAATATAAGCGATTGATTTTCTTAGCCACCAGGTGGTAGTAGTAGCTTCAGTTTTACGACACTGCATGATTACAAAGATCATTAGCGTTCTCCTCCTCCTTCCTCCGGCTTGGGACTGGCACTAAGTGTGTATAGCTTAGAATTACACCGTTTCAAAGTAATCTAAGTTGAGCGTATATTTCACATTTACAGGACGATAATCCATTTATTTTGTTAGGTATACCTGGTATGAAATAGCTTACTATACAACCGTTTTAAAGGTGTCTAAGTTGAACGAATAATGATTTATGCATAATGATATAATCTATAAATATCGCTGGTTAGTTGCTGACGACATTGTTTCATAACAGAGATGACCAGCTTCACCCAGCTCCTTACACTATTTTATGGTGGGGCGTTGAACCGTTGACAATATTTTCCAGCATGTGGCGGTCCAGGGTGCGGTGGGCGCCTGGGCTGAATGCGGATGAGTGTTTGGTGAGCCCGTCCTCAGACATTTTTAAAAACTGTTTCTTAAATGTTAGCTACCGGGTACGTATAGCCTATATACAAGGCCATCATTTCAAAGGTGTCACAGTTTAGCGTATATTTTTATTTTCTATAAATATAAGCGATTGATTTTGTTTGCCACCAGGTGGTAGTAGTAGGTTAAGTTTCTTTAATTCCTTTAGCGTACAAACACTCAAATTAGGCATACACATCTAATAGCTTAAGTTTGATCTTCATTATCAGTCACGAGCATAACAGCAGTCTTTTGGCAATGTTTCGCGGGCCAGAAAACATAGTCGGCGGGCCAGAAATGACCCAATGGGCCGGCGTTTTGTTACCTCTGCATCAAAGACCGTAAACATCCATAGGAAAGAATTTCTTAGCAGTTTTCGGGGTTACAGATCTCTACGGTTTAACTTGTATAAGTCAACACGTATGAGCGCGAATGCTCGCTTATATAAGCGTGTATAGAACTGTTAGAAAGGTGTCTAAATAGTGCTGTAATTTCATGCACTACTTTCCATTGTTCAACACCATCTATCGGCAGTTAACGTCAGTTGCTCATTAACGACGCTGTGTCATAACAAAGATGACCTCCTTTACCCAGGCTTTGGACTGGCACTACCAGAGTACGAACAATGGCGCAGTTTCAATTAAATTAATTAGTTTAATTAACTGTGATGATGATGAGGACTATGATGATAACACGTCAATTTAAGGACGCCGTGTTTATAAAGATGGTAAACGTTGTCCCTCCATTACCCAATCTTGGGCCGGGCACAACCAGAGTACAGCAGAGAGTTTCTTCATTATTGACGCTTCTGAGGGCGGCATCGCCTGTAGAATTATTCTATTTACACGAAGTTGTGATTATTTAAATTTATTTATTTGTTGTGACTATTTAAATGTGTCAGGCTACAACAAATATATAGCGTACAGTTTCAACTATTAAAGGTGTCTAAGCGGATCGCGTATTTCAATGCAGTACATGTATATTTTGCTTTCATCTTGTGACTGCATTAATGTCTGCAGGACATGTCACATCGGCAAAGCAGAGGTGCAACTTTATTTAAGTGCAAACGCAGTTTCTTTTTCCTCTTCTTAGTAATATTATTAATAATTTAGTTATTTTATTAATAAAGGTATTTCATTGACTGTGTTATTTGCTAATGAGTAGTTCCCATTGTTTAACGGCATTTTGTGGCTGCTAGTGCTGTTCGCGCTCACTTCGATTGTGTCGTTTGAATCAATAATGTTTTTGCATGTTTTTGGTTTTATTAGTTAGTGATATTCCTAATAAAGGTGTTTACGTTGTTAGAATTAATGTACTCAATAGTTTAACGAATGTGTCTGAGTATGGATGTCCAAATAGAGCTTTCTTCATTACCATGATCTTCAGCATCAACAGCTTTCGCCGTTCGCATTGCGTATTGCAGCTTAGCGAGTAATATATAGTTGATTTGTACTAGTTATATTTAGCTGCTGTTTAACTAAACTGTTTCAGAGCAACGGTGAGCATCTTCGACCTCCTCGTTTCTCCAGGCTTGGGACTGGCACTACCACAGAAAGGGGAGTTATTGTTGTGAGTGGATACATGGCAGGGTTTACGACATCTCTTGGCAAAAATGTCTTTGACTTCAACGGAAATTATTTTCAACAGTTCTCACCGTTTCTTTGGCATTGTAATCGAACATTTATATGGCGCTGCTCAAAAATCAGCAGCGAATTGTAATTGTAATCGAACATTTATATAGCGCATTATATTAATTAACGGTTGTTAGGCCTGTTGACGACTGCTTCATTTAACAGCATATATAGGTAGCATTGCTAGGTATACTCTACTGGTCGTGGGATATGCATTTGATAGCAGTAGTAGTTGCAATTTCATTAGCGTCACCCTCCTCTTTCATCTAGGACTTCGGACTGGCACTGCCAGAGACAGTACGAGCGGTGGCGGAGTTATGCATATAATTATGACGTAGTAGTAGTAGTTTCAGTTTAACGACAACGTGTGATATCAAAGATCATTAGCGTCGCCCTCCTTCTTCATCCAGGCTTGGGACTGGCACTGAGAGTGTACGATCAGTGACAGAGTTATGCATAAATTATGACGGTTGACATACCGTGGAATATTAGCATATGACGGGTGACATGTAGTGCATTAATAGCATATAATGCTATCATTTCAAGGGTGTTTAAGCAAGTTCTATATTTCAACCAACAAACTGCATTAAATTTTGATCAATCAGTTTAACACAGAGGTGTTAAGACTTTCTTAATGGTGGCGCTGTGGCATAATAATTATTTGAAACAAGTGGTGGTTCAGAGTGCGGAAGGCGCCTGATGAAAATGGGAGCAGGCCCGGCAGGGGCTTAGGAGAGGACTCGATGAGCCCATGCCCAGAAAGTGTCTGCTAATAAGTCTTAAACGGTGCATTTTTAGGCATACAGATTAGGCTTAAAATCGTAATTTTGATCTCCATTATCAGTCACATTCATGTTCGATAGTGTATAATTAAGTATGTTTGCTATGTATTTATATCTACATGGACGTAAATATGTGCGCACATATTTATGTATGTGTTTGATTGTATTTATATTGTATGTATAAATTGTAGGCCTATATAATTATGTATCGATTCACTTTATATCGGACCGTATGTACTTACTTCTGCGCCAGCCTTAATTATCCTAAAATAAAAAACGAAAAGTCAATCTTACTCATATAACTAGAAAATCCGCCACTTGCGAGCCCCCGCAGACATGCAGAACCCAAACGACGGATTCCCATCGAGAGCTGATCTTCTGGATATCGACCTGATTACGGTCTGGTGCTGGTGTGCCATCGGTTGATACCTTGTGCATTAGACACCGGCGCAATGGAAGTTGCTAATTAAATTGTCATTGTGGAGGACGACATTCTTCGCAGCCTGCAGAAATAACGTATTAGCCCGAGATACCAGTCTCTTGAATCTAATCACGACTGTTATTTGATTAGCAAACTCCTTACACATCCAAGAATACTAGAAATAGCAATAGTTTCCATTGTTTAGCGACATCTAGTGGCCGCCAAGGCCGTTGACGTCTTTACTGTAAGATTTCTCGAGTACCAATTAAATTAAAACTTTTTCTGGTCACCATGAATATATTGCTTTCATCTTCAGCATTTTAAAGGTGTCTAAGCGGGTCTCGAATTTCAATGCAGTAGCAATTATTTGCTAGCATTTCGTGGTCTCTGCCCTCTGCAGGGAGCGCCTCTGAATAGTCAATACTGCTAGAGGCGCTTTATAAATGCCCAGATTCAATACAATATGTTGAGCTGTAATATGCCAAAAACAATCTTTGTCGTCGGCAACGGCCTATGTATTGTTGTCATATATAGGCTGCCGTTAAACTGTGGATCCAATCTAATACGTTCTCCGTGGCCTCTGGCCACTGCAGAGAGAACCATTACATTATAACTTTCGGCAAACGGTACACAACTTCACCCTCCCCGATAAAGACTCGAACTTCATCCACGAATGCTATAAAGAAACATGTATCAACAAATTCAACCATAAGTAGCCCTACTGTCAACTGTTATTTTTCGCCTACAGCCTGTTACATTGTGGAAATAAACGAATATACATACATATATAACGATATCCAGTGTTTGGCGACACTGCAGGCTTCCAGGGCCTTTGACGTCGACATTACCTTACCTAAGTTGTTTGATGTACAACTCTGTTAATTAGGCCTATATATAGGCTGTATACTGTTTAACGATACTGTCATATTGTTTTGTATTGTATTTAAAGATTTATAGAGCGCCTTTCAAAGTGCACACCAATCAGAGTTGATTTACGAAGTTGATTTACGCCGCCCTCCTCCTTTATTAAGGCTTGAGCCTGGCACCATCACAGTACGTGCATTGGTATATAGTGTTAGGAGTAGTTTCCTGTTGTTGAAAACATCTTGTGGCTTCCAAAGCCGTTGACGTCGAGTTATCTGTAAACCTGCCGTAGCTCCTGCGTCTAAACGCGTATCAACCGAAATTTATATAATACAGCCCTAGCTACCGTTTTAAAGGTGTTGAAGAGAACATCTGTAGTATCTCTGTTCATCTCCCTCTTTAGACTATCTTTGTCGCTAAAATTACTTTTACTGTAAGCGTTTGTTCTGCATTAGGCCCTATAATAATAATAATAATAATAATAATAATAATAATAATAATAATAATAATAATAATAATAATAATAATAATAATAATAATAATAATAATAATAATAATAATAATAATAATAATAATAATAATAATAATAATAATAATAATAATGATTATAATAAATAATAACAATAACAATAATAACAATATATCCAGAGACACCCATAAAACTAAACCTACCAAGGCTATATATACTCATTAACCGCCTCTGTTCGCCAAATCGTACTGCAATGGCAACACAATTTTAATTGTAACACAGTATCTCTACAAGAGATCTAATAAGAAATAATATTATGAGAATGATAATGATAATTATAGTGATAGTGATCGTGATAGTGATAACTACAACGAGAACAACAACCATAACAACAATAAAAATAGCAACGACAATAATAATAATAATAATAATAATAATAATAATAATAATAATAATAATAATAATAATAATAATAATAATAATAATAATAATAATAATAATAATAATAATAATAATAATAATAATAATAATAATAATAATAATAATAATAACTGTCAATTACACTGTCCCCTGACTCCTAACGATTAGGCTTTTTTCCAACACTGTCCCCTGCTCCTAAATTAGTTTTTCCCAAATCCTGAGGGATCATTGATACCTCGGGTAAACAAAAAAAAAATAATAATAATAATAATAAAATGGTGTTATTTGGCCGCGTTTGAGTTGGGAGCGCCTCTGAGTAGTTCCCAAGAAGAGGCGCTATACAAATTCTCGTAATGAATGAATGAATAATGATAATGACAATGATAATAATCTAATAATAAATCTTTCGACTTTGATCATAGGCTACACCTTTTTCTGCAGGACATAATGAAAACCGTTTCAAACCAACTTTTTATACTCATTACCAATCAGGCGGACGAATTCCAAACACAACTAATAGCACAGACAGTGAGCCATAGAAACATCCAACCAGCCAGACAAATACACAAACAGCTATGCAGCCAGGCAGGTAGCCGCACAGGGAAACGAACAGTCAAGCGGTCTAAAAGCTAGACCGAAGAATGAGTTGAGCCGGCTGTGTTAGTGATAACTCACATCAAAGAAAGTATCTCAAACTCCCGTAATTATCAACGCAGACAATACAATTTCGAATCAATATATAGCTTCCTAATTCCCCAATTCCTTTGTACGGTTTTAATTCGACGGCTATACCGTTCAGTTCAAACATCCAATCACAAAAACCCTAAATCACACACGTATCAGAAACGCTATCTCGTCCATACCGTATATCTTTACGGCCTAAATAGGATATCCGATGAGCTTTCGGAGAACAAAGAGTCGAATTAGCATCAGCGCGACGACGTTCAGAGATAACCAGCTGGCAACCGCTACGCGGCGCTGGAATTTCTTCCCGTGCGTATAATATACTCCTCCGATAATCCCTCGTCTTTGATGACGCGTGAAGCTGATTCGGGTCGGTAAACGCGGTCGGACTTCATAAAAGAAGTTAATAATATCGTTTTTTAATAATATCGGTTGCGTCCGATTCGATGGCCCGTTCTTATTTGATGTCGGGGGATAATATGCGGAAGTTATTTGGGGTCGGATTACAATTAGGCGGCCTTCGAGGGGCGATGATTGCAGCACAATGGAAACGTGCCATTCGCGCCCTTTGCGGATTCTGTTATCAAACCGCGTCGGATAGATTTATCACGTGTCTAGGTTAAATATACAGAAAATGATACATGTCGGCTTGGCTGCGTAGATCAGTAATACATACCAATACTTTTATAAACACTTTTATAAACGTCAGCTTGCGCGAAATGATATATAGACGCGGATGAATTGATTATATCTTGGCATAGATTATAAATTGTCGGATGCCTACAAAAATGAGTAGATGCTTACGTAGGTGCGATCATGCGGACGTATACATAAATTAATATTCGTTCCTAAAATGGGTTCGTTGTAAGATGTTTCTCGGGTTTTCAGGCTTAATTGGACAATAATAGTTTCCGGTTTCCAGTTCCCTTGACGTAGTTCCGTTTTCATCGCTTCCGTTCGCTTCTTTCGACCTCCCGCAAACTGTTTTAAGGGAAGCAAGTAAGTAAGTAAGTGACCTTTGAGTAATGTAAGTCAAACGCTCACATTTTTCAAAATAGGCTGTTAATGTAAAATGTTGCTGTATAGTAAGTATGTAGCCTTTGTTTTGCAGTAAGTAAGTAAGTAGCTTTTTGTAAACTTAAGCACTTGTGATTGCTTACTTCACATATACGATTCCTTACTCAACCACGACTTGTGAGCGATTGACTTTATTCTTGACATTCACCAAGAAGATACACGGGGCCCTTCAATGGCGTGACACCGATTAGAACGGCTCTCACCCTATCAATTCATTGTAAAAACGCGTGTGTTCGTCATTTACGATGATTATTGTAACGGCGACTACAAATGCAATGATTTCGAAGACGCAAACGATGATGATGATGATGATGATGCTTATGATGATGATGATGATGATGATGATGATGATGATGATGATGATGATGATGATGATGATGATGATGATGAAACTAGATTTCTTATTATTCTTTTAGTGAGGAGGAAATCAGTTCTATTTCTAGTTTAAAACTTCTAATGTCATCTTGGTACAATGGGTAGACGCTTAACATTAATATTTAGCTCCTACATAAAGAGATCCGATATGTAGGGACTTAACAATAATATTAATATACAGTAGTCCGATTATTATGCCCGAAATTGATACTTATATATACGGTATATATCTAATTATCTATTGTTTTAGTTAGTTTTTCTACTATCACTATCATCACCTTTGAGAAATAATTGACAAACTTTCCCCTATTTACGACTGCCGAGCGGTTTTAAGTGCACCGCGTCAGCAAGCGATAAAAGCATTTTCCGGAGCGCCATCTTGTAATGGGTGAAGACAAAATACAGAACCTCATAATGCGTATTATTATTTGCATTATTGTCTTAAATTGATTGACAGAGCCTAAGCTTCGGCGTTAGTGGATTCCGGCGAGTGATGTATCTGTTGAGCGCTGCTCCTAATGGATGTTAATGTTCGCACCTACGGATGCGCCAGAACTCAGTCAGGATAAGTGTATCGCATCAAGACGTGTTGCGGCAAAGCGCCCCGAAAAACCATTAGCCAAGCACTGGATTGTTATCTTATCTGGTGTCTATGATTCTCGTCTGTTATCGCTGGTTATTAGGTCGTGAATCGACTTTTAAACGTATGTCCAGAAGACGCGAGCGAACATGAAATTGCAAGTATACGTGGCGTATATATCTTTCTGGGGGCGAAAAACATCGCACGCATCTGCTTTAAGTATTGGAAATTCGTGAGTGGTTTTGGTATTTGTAACTACAGATCCATCGTCCATCTATAGTCTCCTGCTTTTAAATGTTCTGTCAGTCACGTCGTAAACTTGCACTGGTATTTATGTTGATTTGTTGACTCCCAAGACCTCTGTACTCAACCAGATCTCCCGACTTTCTCAATCTGAACGTCTCACGGACAAGGATGGCTTGCGGTATACGCGCGCCTTTAGTGTCGCTGACCTTAGACTCTGAAATAGGACACCACCGACCGGCGTATGGGACATATGCTCTTACCGATGTAGCTATTACCGGGCCAGTGCAGAAGACGGTTTCCAGTGAAAGTTTAAGAGTGAAGTGCTTCTGTCAAAGATTGAGGATATGCAAAGTGCATTTAAATACAAATTAATGCGTTCGGTAACTCGAACTTAAAGTTGACGACAAAAAACACTTTCACAATGATGCTTTATTATTATGCTATCAACAACAATAGTTTCTATATTTTACTTTATCAACTATATATACAATATCTTCGACACTTTGTTTTTATGCAGAAAAATATGTTCTATATTTAATTTAAGTTGGAGTATATGCTCTCTATTTTATGCTTAAAAGTCTTTACATTTCGTGTTAACAACAATTTTCTGTATTTTACAACAAGAACACTGTTCTTTGTGTTAGATTATCATTATTACAAACATTTTAACACGCGTAATACCACGCAGAAATGCGAATCAGAGACGCGGATGTTAACAAAATAGAGTTTCATAGTTGCTTTACAAAAATGTTCTCTATATTAGTAACAAAGAAAACAACAAAGAAAAAACAAAGCACCGTTCCTGACTTTCTGCGTAGATCATTTCTGTAAGAGGCGTTCTTAAATTGACCGCTGAAATACACTTGTACGACCAATAACAGCAATATCTTCCAAAGAACACCAAATAAGGCACATTAAATAACTTCCTTAATTTTTCATACTGCATCTAGCGTTTTATATCAGTTGTTCTAAAACAGACTACACGTCTTCTTAACAATTTAAGGCACTTTTTAGTATAACAACTTAATGACTGTTATGCAAGATGACTTTGATATGGTACAGAGTGCCTGAATCTAATTTGTTTCGTAACCGCAATTTGTTTCTAAAACGCCGCTTAAAGGCTATTGGCGCAAGGCTTATTCACGAGCGCAGCGTCCAGATATATCAAATGGGAGATATAAGTCCGCTTGCCAGAGAGACCCAGAGAGACCCGAGAGAGAGAGAGAGAGAGAGAGAGAGAGAGAGAGAGAGAGAGAGAGAGAGAGAGAGAGAGGCAGAGGATCTGCTAAGAGGGTTAGCGTCGCGGACGAGAAAGCTTGGAATTAAGGCAGCGAATCGGATGAATTTTGGTAGGAATTCTTTAAGAGGTGAGACTAACTTTGAGTAGAAAGCCTATAAGTGGGTGACAGAGGAACCTGAGGCAGTAAATGGGTGAATGATAATATACCGGCAGATTTATCAAAAATCTCAGCAGAACCTCTGTAGTTTCCCTTTGAGCGTATTATTCCAATCTCTCATTTGTCGTTCATCATCTTTTCTAGATATCAAATCAAATTTATTGTATTATCTACCAGAATTCATTCCTACCACAAGTGCTGCAGAAATAAACCATCATCGCTGCAAATCAAAGCAAAAGTATAATAATGCCAACAGAACTCTGCACAACTCAGTTATTCGTTTGATATGCCGACAAGCAACGTGGGTGGTGGGATCCACCACAGACCACCAACGATGACAGGTTGTACTCAGACAATTAAGCAATGGCGGACGCCGACGCCTTCAGAAGAAACGAGGAAATTCGCTTAAGATGATTTCCAAATTTCTCGGCTTTGATTTCCCACTTTCTTAATAACGTTTTCCAGTTTATTCAAGACTTACTTTTCACCTCTTAAATATAGGCAATCACAACCCTAACTAGTTTGGGGTGACCAAAAGGCTTTCCCCAAAAACTCAGAGGAAGACCGCGGCTAGCTTTCAAGGCATCAGTCCGTATATATGAATCAAGGCTCATGAAATCTATATACACAGTTAGTCGCACTACGGATGTTCTTGCGGAATTTACAAGCATCACTAACGATATTATTGTCGAGATCTGTGGTTTGTCTGAGGCCTTAAAAGTTCTGTCAAAATTGCAGCTATGTAATTGGCAACCAATAAGGCACTTTTCGTACTACTTCCGTTTCGGACTGTATTCTCAAAACATGGTATCCCGTAAGGCACTTCTACTTCTGTTTTTTAAGGCAGACGTTCGTCGAAAAGTAGGTTGAACCGAAAAACATACAGTCCAAGATGGCAGGAGCTTCAAATCCTCGAATGTTCTTTGTGTCCCGGGCGGTTAACTTGGTTCAACAAGAAGCTTTGATAGAGAGATCATTCTGCTTGCGAGGCAAATGTGCAGCGACTTAAACCTCCACAACTTGCTTTTTCATGTTTGTGGTGACACACTTGATGTGTGGAAGGATGATAATTGGTACGATATTGTTTCGTAATCGTAATCCTCAACTCCAGCTTTCTAAAGCGCCACGTAAAAGCTAAGCGCAGGGCACCAGCTTATTCACGAGCGCTGCGTCGTATCAGAGAATTTCAACACGGTTTCGAGTCTGGTCCAAATCAGGGGGGCTACGCTTCTAAATTTCGTCGGACCGAAGGACCTTATCTCCGGAAGTTGAACCGTTTTCCACCACGCGAACCAAGAGTATGTTGATGCCAATTACGAACGAGAGTCCACGTAGCCCATCACTCCCCTTCGAGTTCCAATCGGGAATGAGGGACCACGCATTCCCAGACTCCCCTACTTGTTCAAGCGATCGGTTAAACTATGTCAATAGGGAGCGAGGGACCACGTATCCCCAGCCTCCCCTATATAAGTGTTCAAGCGATGGGTGAGACAAGAGAGGAGCGGTCTTCCTCGTGTGGGTCCTGTTCATCTGAGAAAGAAGAGGACTGGCTGAACGAAGAGTCCTCCTCTGCCCACGGCTGGAGGTTCTGAAGGGCGTGCAGTGAGGCGTTGTTTGTACACAGCGGGTCAGGGACGCTGCAGACTCCCTTCGATCCGTCCGAATGGTGCAGGCTCAACATAAAGCGATTGGCAGCCTGACGCTCCGCCTCCCGTTCTTCCGCCGTCTGGCGTCTACAAAATAGAACAACTTATATATTCATTCATTCAGGAATTTATATATCGCCCCTTCAAGGAAAATACTCAGAGGCGCTCCCGACTCCAACGCGCCCAAAGAGAATAGTTTTGAGTTTAGTAAGGAAAGTTTGTTATATATAATTCCTCCAAATCGTCTTTCTCCTTCTCCTCCTCCCCTTCTCCTCCTCCTCCTCTTCTCCTCTTCCTCCTCTAACTCTCCTCCTCAGTCTTGCTCCTTCTTCTCCTCCTTCTCTTCCTTCTTCTCTTCGTCTTTATCCTCGTTCCCTCCTCCTTCTCCTCCTCCTCCTCTTCTTCCTCCTCTTCTTCCTTCTCCTCCTCCTTCTCCTCCTCCTTTTTGATCCTCCTTCTTCTCCTTCTCCTCCTCCTTCTCCTTCTCCTCCCCTTCTCCAGTTCTCCTCCTCCTCCATCTTCTCCTGCTCCTCCCTATCTTCCTCCTTCTCCTCTCTCTCTCTTCTCTTGCTCCTCCCTATCCTCCTCTTCTTCTTCCTCCCTCTCCTCCTCCTCTTCCTCTCCATCCCTCCTCCTCCCTCTCCACCTCCTCCCTCTCCCTCTCTTCATCCTCCTTCCCTCCTCCTCCCTATCCTCCTCCCTATCCTCCTTCCTTCCTCCCAACATCAGTTTGGCTTGCATCCTTCAACACCTCCAAGCTTCCTAATCCATAACGCCGCCTGAATTTGACATCCGCTACATTAACCCCTTCTCCGCGGACGGTAAACTTTTCCGTAGACACAATAACATCGGCGGAGAGGGGCAACAACCATTTAAACGGCCAGCATCCCATCGTCATAACAACAGGGTCTGGGGAGGGGTGAATATGCACGGGGCGTCTGTGCCGGGAGGTCTTAATAGCATTTAATTCTCCCTCTTCTGGGCGATCCCCCATAATAGTCGGGCGAGGTGGGTCGAGGTCGCAATCGGGTCTTTTAGGCGAGATAATAAAATCAAGTGACGCTAGTAATTACTGACGATTGACTGACAGACTGACACTCGAGCGCATCGACGCTTAAGAGGAGGTCTTTGCGATGGCGGTAAGAGAGCGAAAGACAGACAGACGGACAGAAGGACGGACAGACAGATAGACAAACGGAAAGCAGGCAAGCAGACAGACATGCAGACGGACAGATGGACAGACATACAGATATACCGACGGACAGGCATTAGTCGGACAGAAAGACAAATAGGCATAAAACGAAACCGTCAGAGAGAGAGAGAGAGATAGAGAGAGAGAGAGAGAGAGAGAGAGAGAGAGAGAGAGAGAGAGAGAGAGAGAGAGAGAGACAGAGAGAGAGACAGAGAGACAGACAGACAGACAGACAGACAGACAGACAGACAGACAGACAGACAGACAGACAGACAGAGACATAGACACACAGACACACAGACACAGACACACAGACACAGAGAGACAGAGGCAGAGACAGAGAGAGAAAGACAGACAGATAGAGACAGAGACAGACAGACACAGAAAGAGATAGAGACAGACAGACAGAGACAGACAGACAGAAACAGAGACAGAGACAGACAGAGAGACAGACAGAGACAGAAACAGAAGCAGACAGAGTGAGAGATAGTCAATTTCGACGGAGCCGCGCCGATCGTTTAGTAGTTCTACCAAACTAATGGAAAAGCAATACGAACTAAACAGCCCCACACGCACGCACGAGCGCACGAATTTCGGCGGGTGGGTTATAACTGGAAGAGCCGTTCGAATGGGAGGGGTGAGGGCTAATTGACGGGTTCGGCTTTCATTCGAACACTTACGGAACGCGAGTTTATTTATTATCTATCCATCGACTTAACACTCCTGAAATCATCATTACTGGTTAACAGCGAGACGCTGTGCGGGTTCGGCGCCCCATATGATGGCTGTTTATGGCTCCCGGTCGCTCGATAATTCTCCCATGTTCGCGTGAACTTTGACAACATTAGGCTGTGACTATATGGCGCCGATTTTGAGTGGTATGCAAAAGACGTCATGTTAAAATTTAATGTGTAGATAGACACATACATACAAGCATACATGCAGTCCTACACACACACACACACACACACACACACACACACACACACACACACACACGCACACACACGCGCACACACGCACACACACGCGCACACAAACACACACACACATAAATGCATTACCAAAAGAAACGATCAGAATCATGTTGTCCTAGACTGCCCCAATCTAACAGCCTCCTTTAGACACCTTTAAATTTAACTGCCCTGCGGTATAAATAAAGCAGTCGCAGGACGTTGTCAGATTTTTCTATCGCCCGTTTAGATCTAACGCAGGTTTGATGGCAACGAACTCTGACAACCGCAAGGTGTCGCTGAATAGATACAAATATACCGTGAAAACGTTTAAATTCATGGCTTATTTAGACACCCTTAAAATTCTTCTAATCTAAGCAATAAGTAAGCAATTGTTTTCAATTGTTTGATTTACCGTTAGACTGGATAATAAGAGCCACAATATGTCGCAGAACAATGCCTATTTATAAACGCAACACGAATACCACTAAATGCTGGGTTTGATTTAGACACCTTTAAAGTGTTTCTAATCTAAGCAATAAATTGTAAACTAAAACTTCGGTTATCAGTTCGGTTATCAGGTCATATATATATATGTGTGATTAAAGGTCATTTGATTATGATGATTAATAATTTTATTACATCTTGTAATAATATTGCATTGTTATATAAAAGAAAATGTTGAATGAAATGTTTAATTAAGTTATCCTGTTATGTAAATAACTGTTAATGTGCTGAAATTCTGTTTGCAAATAGCATTACATGTTATTATAGAAAACTTAGAAATACTGTAAAGAACTTTGTAAACATATTTGAAAAGAGCTGATATAGCCAAAAAAGAGCTGAAATAGCCAAAAAAGAGCTGAAATAGCCAAAAAAGGAGCTGAAACAGCCAGGAAAAAACACCCAAAAACACAAAAAAAACACAAAAAAGAAAAAGAAAAAAATACAGAATTGAAATAAAAAGAGCCAATGGGCCAAACAGAAAGGAAATACAATAGAAACACAAAGACGTCAACGGCCATAGTAGCCAAAGGATGTCGTTAAACAAATGGAATCATCATCATCGGTTATCAGTACATTATTGACAAGGACATGAGCTGCGTATTGTCATACGAACGGTGAAAACTGTTACAAATAATTTCTGTTGACGTCGACGGCCTTTATTGCCATAAACTGTTGTTAAACTTTGGATCTTTCCTGTTGTCGGATTTTTTAACGATATACTACACAAAATCATATATAGCCTACTACACAAAAAAAAATAATAAGTTCTCTTCCACCTTTAAACTGAAATTCCGCCGCGGAGGTACTAGGGTGGTGCCAGTCCAAAATCATCGATAAACGAGGAGGGCGACGCTATCACTCCGAGTCGTTATAACAGAAACTTCCTTGCATTATTTAGTGTTATAATGTGAACCGTAACGACCGTGGTAATCACAAGATATCGCTAAACGTAGGAAAATGCTAAATGAAATACGATGTTTATCTTAGACACCTTTAAAAGTTGTAATAACGGAATATATCTATCAACGCGTACAGTCGACAATTGGTACGTGGTAAATTGTGAATGTAATTGAACATTTCTATAGCGCCACTCGCAGATTCAGGGGCGCTCCCGACCCAGGGCTCTATCAAAATAATAAGATGGTCTTCAGGCGTTTCCGAAACAGAGGAAGAGAAAGGCTGAGGAGCTCAAGACGCAATTCATGCGGAAGATGGTTCCAAGTAGAGGGGCCGACATAAGCAAAGATTCTGGATTGAGCAGTTGCACCACGCATGCGAGGGACAACCAGAAAGCCTCAGGCGGCAGAGCGCAGAGCAGAGCGACTAAGGAGTGTAGAAACCGATTTGCATAAGGCCTGAAGGTATGAAGGAGCTACCCCGAGCAGAGAGTTGCGCATAAGTGTGAGAATTTTGAATTGAATGCACTGGGGTGCAGGAAGCCGGTGAAGAGTTTCCCGAATGAAGGTAGATATGTGAGAAGGCATAATATATTAATCACACGAACGTTATTAGATACATCTTTCCAAAAGTTACTAAAAGAAATTAAAATCCAATCTGCCACGCTCTTACTTATTAGGCTAATAAAACGCTTAAAAGAGGTGTCTAAAAGAATTCATATTTTCATCGTTATCATTCAACTAAAGTTAGCAATGCTTAATAACATATTATGGCTATCAGGGCCTTTTATGTCACCCTCCATCTTCCAGTCGTTGGACATGCACTACATTGTTCTTAAGTCACTACGGATGGTGACCGACGGCTAATGATGGATGGATGGATGGATGGATGGATGGATGGATGGATGGATGGATGGATGGATGGATGGATGGATGGATGGATGGATGGATGGATGGATGGATGGATGGATGGATGGATGGATGGATGGATGGATGGATGGATGATGGATGGATGGATGGATGGATGGATGGATGGATGGATGGATGGATGGATGGATGGATGGATGGATGGATGGATGGATGGATGGATGGATGGATGGATGGATGGATGGATGGATGGATGGATGGATGGATGGATGGATGGATGGATGGATGGATCGATGGATGGATCGATGGATGGATCGATGGATGGATCGATGGATCGATGGATGGATCGATGGATGGATGGATGGATGGATGGATGGATGGATGGATGGATGGATGGATGGATGGATGGATGGATGGATGGATGGATGGATGGATGGATGGATGGATGGATGGATGGATGGATGGATGGATGGATGGATGGATGGATGGATGGATGGATGGATGGATCGATGGATGGATCGATGGATGGATCGATGGATGGATCGATGGATCGATGGATGGATCGATGGATGGATGGATGGATGGATGGATGGATGGATGGATGGATCGATCGAGAGTTTAAGAAAATAGCAACAATTATAGCAACAATAATAATAATATCTTTTCTTTAATCAAGCGCCTGACAAACGCACTGCGCTGTACATTTACATGTTTAAAAAAAATTTTAATCCATGGTTTAACGTCATCATATGACATCAAAGGCCGTTGACGAAAATTAAATTGAAACAATCTTAACTACTTAACAGAACAGACAGCCTGCAATACAGCGGCGCTAATAGCAGCCTACAAAGCATATCCGCCCAACGGGGCTCGAACTCGGTACCTCTCGCTCTCTACGCCAGTTGTTATCCAATGCGCCACGGGCCCCCTCCAAACCTAGCCAACTCAGCTGTAATGAGCTCATGTAATCAATCAATCAATCAATTCAATCAATCAATCAATTTATTGATCCCAGAAACAAAACAAAATTAACAGCATGAAACTACAGTATATAAAGTTCACAAACAATTATTGCAGAAGTTTATCTATGAAGAGATGGTATGAGGGAGCAAAGGGCACACCCGAAGGGACAAGTCCCGCTGAATAGGGGCCTAATTGCTTTAACTATATAGCAAAACTTGCAAGTTATTTTCTAGGACTAAATGGACGGCAGGGGAATTCCATCCCTACTCAACAAAATCAAAGAAATTAAACAGAAACAACCAAAAATCAAATGCTAATAAAACTAAGCACCGTTATGAGAACATAAGAAAAACAAGGCACTGCCAAGACACAGAGCATTAAGTATAACAAGCATTACAACCTTATAATTGTATCAGGCAGTACACTTTAAATTGGATAACGGGCAATCAATAGAATGAGATATAGCACAAAAAGCTACATAATAATACTCATTGCGTGTGCACGGATCAAGTGTTTAAAATGAACGAGGCTCTTAGCCTCACGAATGACCAAAGGAAGGTTATTCCAAACGAGAGGACCTTGGTATTTGATTGAGAACTTACGTGAGTTTGTTCTTGCGAAGATGCATGAGTATTCTCTATTGCTTCTAGTGTCATTGATAGGTATAATTGGGCTGAAATAGGAGAGAAAAGCAGGAGGGAGGATATTTCTGCCATACTGGTACATAAACACACCAGTTTGAATAAACTTAATTTGAGAAAGATTTAAAAGATTAAATTTCAGATACAGAGGTCTGGTATGGGAATTAGCAGCAGATCTTGTGATTAGTCTTATGGCCTTTTTCTGAATGACCCTTAGATTCATCAGGTGGGCGTCGTAAGTTGAAGTCCAGATGAAGTTGCAGTAAGTCAAGTAAGGATATATAAGGGTAAAGTATAAGTTGTTAAGTATGTGGGGAGGAAGAAGGTAGGATATTCTACGAATAATGCCAATGTTTTTGAAATTTTCTTAGTGATTTCTAGTATGTGTGTATTCCATTTCAGGTGTTGGTCAATGTGGACCCCAAGAAACTTAGAGGAAGCGACTTGTGGAATTATTATGTTGTCTATTTTTAGTACGCTATCAGAGGGTGGAATAATCTTTTTATTGGATCTGAAAATAATAAAGTTCGTTTTAGAAATATTTAGGGAGAGTTTGTTAGCTTTGAACCAATCATTAGCCATTGTATAGTGTATACATGCTGCATCTCCATAATCAAGATCTGACCTAATTATTGCGGTATATAAATGGATAGAAGCGCTCACTTGGATGTCCCATCCATATCCAGCTCTCATTATATTCATTCGTTTTTACATTTTATTACCGTATGGGCAATGCCTTTACTTACAGGGCTAACGAAGCAGCTGGAAATGTACTCCTAACGAAAGCTTGTGGGCCATGCGTATTCTTATTTGGCGAACAAAACACTTAAAAGAGGTGTTTAAAGGACTTCGTCTTTTTCACGACAATTATGTAACAATAATCATGAGGATATAATTTTGCTGTTGGTTAATTTTAATCTAGTTAATTTTATTATTATTATTTAATTAGAACTGATTGATTTATTAGCGTTGTTGTAAATTACTTGTAATTATTGTTATTATCATCATATTCCCCCGAGGTATATATAGGTCTATGTGGCAACAACAATATAATATGCCAAAAACTAATCTTTGTCGGCGGCACGGCCTCTGTTGTCATAAGCTGCCGTTAAACTGTGGACACACACACACAACAATATAACTTTCTCTAGTAACAACAACGGCAACATAAAATACCATTCCATTTAAGCAGGTGATCAGAAAACGAGAAACTATACCACCAGAAGATTTGAATAAAAATTTAAAAATTTCAGGCTCTTAGAAATACTACAAAAAGTTACAAAATAAACTAGAATTTCATCGTCAAGTTAACGGCCATTTGAACTGCTGGCTGAATTTCGCACGATTCCCTAAATCCACGGCTTCGCTTAAACACCTTTAAACTGGTTCAATCCTATACTATAATTTTAGAATTTAGTGACGGGTCATAATGTCCTCCTCGGGTTGACGTATATGGTCGTAGCTAACAGATATCGCAGCGAATAGATGTCGCTAAACATTGGATGAATTTAATTTATTTAAGTTAAAAACACTGTCCATCGTAAACACCTTTTAAACGTTGTCATTTGAACACATATATATATAAAACTCGTCATGTAATGATCAACTCAAGAGATGGTTTGCTTCTAATCTAAGTCGATGGTAACACTGTCTTGTATAGCACCCACAAGGTGTCGCTATAAAAGCTGAAAACTAAGCAGATTTTCACGCTGTTAGATTGCACGCCCAACTGAATGTACACTCCGGCGCTGCCCGTTCTCTAGTGTCGCCAGTCCCAAGACTGGTTAAGGGAGGAGGGTGATGTTTACGGCCATAGTAGCCATAAGATGTCATTAAACACTGTGAACTACTGCTCCTTAATCGCCAGTGTTTGCTGCATGATAACGTTGAGACCCCATAATGTTATTGTTATTGGTGTTAATATTTCTTTTCGAAACACAGAACTTATTAGTGACAAATTATTATCATAAATAATAATAATGAGGAGGAGGCGGAGGAGGAGGAAGAGAATTATTATTGATATTGTTATTACTGTTATTAATTAGTATTATCACTGTTATTATAGATATTATCTCAGCCACCCTCGTTCTATACTCTTAATTAACAATAGTACTCATTGTTCATATTTTTATAGACGATTATTAGGCCAAATCGTTAACCAGTGTGATTCTCCTTACAGATTTTATTTTGGTTATAGTTACAGTTATAGTTAATGGTTTTTTAGTTACAGCTATAGTCATAGTTAGTATTATTATTTTTTAGTTATAGTTATAGTTATAGTTAATGGATTTTTATTTTAGTTAATTTTAGTTACTAATTAGTCACAATAATTAAGGCTATAAGCGAAATTGTGCGTATTAACACGCTGTTTCACAATTTGCTCAGAGTTTTGAAAGCCTTTGAAGCATTGGTGCATTCAGCTTCATGAATACACGAGTTTCCAAAGAAACTGACAAATTGCATTATAAAATATCGCATTTTTCGTTCTCATTTATGTCGAATCGTCCATATTGCACTTCCTATTTTTATTTTTTGTATTAACGAAAATAAAGATGAATTTTCGTTATTGTTATTTTCGTTATAGTTATAGTTAACGATATTTTTTAGTTATAGTTATAGTTATCGTTAACGAAATCATTTTATTTTCGTTAACGAACATTTTCGTTATCGTTATCGTTAACGAGAATCACACTGTCGTTAACTAACTAATCGATTAATGACGCAAAATCTGTAGTCGTATGCAACGAAAACGATGACTGATATACGGGACAATGTTATTTTCATACTAATCTGTAGTGTGTTCGATAGTTTACTGGTTAGCGTGCTGGACTGTCAATCGAGAGGTTGGGTTCAAATCTCAGCCAGAGTAGAAATTTGTTTCGAGATTTCTGCTTCACCTGCTATAACGAGTACACTGGCCTACACTGTCGGTGGGAAGATGAGACGGCGAGGGAGAGGACTGGCCGTCCGCCCTCATATGCCGAGGCTAAGTAAAATGAATTTTGCTAATACTTAATGCCTCATGGTGGCTTCAGGGAGTGCAATAGTAGTTTTAAATGTATAGCTACACTTTATGACTGCCTGAGCCTGCTTGATTTATGTTGCATTACGTCACCCGCGGATTGCAGTTTTGTGGTTTTATTCATTAACAACTGGTTTGGTAATACTAATAGGGAGATAGTAACGCTTAAAAGAGGTGTTTAAGCGACAGCGTTGCCTATATATATTTACTGGAACGGTGCTTGCTGATATTATTTACACTATGCTTCTATAGTGACATCTAGCATCGTTCGGTTTGCGCTCAAAACACCTCCGATGAGTTTCAACACAATCTGCGCTATATAAATTTTGAACTAAAGTAGTAGTATAGTTCAACGACATCTCATGCATGTCTACCATAATCGTTGACGTCACCCCTCCTTTCTCCAGCCTTGCAACTGGCTCTGGCCACATTAATTCCACTGTTGTTTTAACACTGCTCCAATATCTTAACTCCACCACCACCATAGGCCCTACACTCTCGACGGAAGAGTTGGTGATGCGTTTAACACCTTGATGGGGTTAAGACGGGGTTAAGATGGCGTTTAGACACCAGAGGTCGAGAATAATCTCACAGTGGGCAGCGTGAAGAGTCTGCTTACGATTAGGTTTTAGCGACACCTCGCGGCTGCTACAGTCGTTGACGTCGTCGTTGTTTATACAGCGCCGCTATCACAGAGAGACTCATCCTGGGCGCTCTCAGCGCTGCTATAAAGATTTTGAATGTCATTGAATGGAAAGTGTAAATCCGTAAGTATAGGCAGTGTTCCGCTAATCAGAAAGAAGAGCAGTCGCTTACACACCTCTTTTATGTGTGCACACTCCAAATAAGAAAGGCCAGGAGAAACCGTGTATAATGCAGGTGATTGGTCACCCCGAAGAGATAATAGAGCGTAACTTTTATGTAACTAAATACACAGCATATTATGTGCTATAGTAGTAACACCTAGGAAGTATTAAATAGTTGGCAAGTAAAATATCTGGTAATACAAGGTCGACGTGAACGGACCTGGCAGACATAAGAAGTAGTTAAACAAAGGAAACAGAACGCAACTTTGATATAGAAAGTGGGGTGGTTGGGGGGGGCTAAATTTCGCATTGTTTCCCTTTCACAACTGTTATTATTATTACAGCTCAGTTTAAGCGTGGTAACCTATTCTTGCTAAGATAATAGTATGAGACTTTTCGCACGCCTTCATATATATAAACCCAACGACTCTTTAAAAGTGTTTCTGATCTGCTGACCCAAGTCAATTAATCGGGTTAACGGCTATGTCTTAACGAAGATGAATAACGTTGCCCTCCTCTTGTCCACCATTCGCACTGGCACCACCAGAGCATAAGGCAGTATCAGCGTTTCTGTTAATCATAATCCTGGCTATTTGCTAATCGGTTGAGATGATTTAAATAAATCATTAACGTAAGATCGGCGTAAAAGACTCTGAGAAACAAAAGATAATATCGTCAACCAACGGAGAATGCAGTGTTTAATTCGACACCTTAAAAATACTGTTGGCCAACGCTATATATAGAATTCGGTGTCGACGCGGTTCAATTATCTAGGGTTTTATGGAGAAAAACTTAGTACTGCAGCAATCGCTCAAAACGCCTTCAAAATGCTTTCAAAGAAAGCTATATAATTTTAATCTCTTGACATAGTGATACCTTACGTTGAGATGAAGTTCAACGTGGACAGCCATGTCAGATAAAAGATGTGGCTAAAGATTAAACACACACACACCTTAAACTACTATACATGAAATATAAATATATACAACCTATATATAAGTTTTTCATGCTGAGCTAGACATTTTCGTATGGTGCCAGTCCAAAGCCTAGATGACGGAGGAGGGCGCCGGTAATCAATCATCCTCGCTACGACATAGCGTCGTTGAACATTTGATACACACAATCTTGTGATAACTTTCCGTTAGTTATGTTTTCGGGTGGAGTCAGTCCTAAGCGCGTATAATGAGGAGGGCAACAACGCCTAAACGCAAGTTTCCAAGATTGATCAGGTTGAACAAAAGAATTTTCTGACTTGTTTTGCTCTTTTAGAGGACCCATGTTAATTCCAAATTACAATTAGAAGTCGTCAAGCAATAGATAATGTAATGGTTTCTTCACACATCTTTAAACATTTTATATACCATGCGGAAAATCCAGTGGTTTCCTTAGACACCTTTAAAACATTGTATTTCATGCAATAAATAAATTAACAATCACCATTTCTGTACTCACCATTTCTGTACTTATTGTCGTCAACGGCCTTTGATGTCATATGACGACGTTAAACCTTGGAGAAATAAAATTTCTGTACTTCCAACAGCAGCCTAGAGCCCTAGACTAAGCAACGGTGAGAACTATTCGAAGCGGCCTTTGCCGCCATTAAGATGACCCTAAACTCTGGATGAATCCATCCAATCAACTCCGCCAATATACTGTGCATGTGGTAGTTCCAGTCCCAAGCCTGGAAAAGGAGGAGGGCGACGCCAATCATCGTTGTTATTACACAGCATCGTCAAACAGTAGCAGACTAACGAATGTATAGTTAGAACAGCATCCGATAACTTACTTATTATTACAACCACAGTTTAACGTCGTTTTATGACATCAAAGGCCGTTGACGACAATGCAGAAAATATACAATACAATCATAACCAGAAACTTATAGCATCCGAATACTGGGAGGCCATCATCACTCGCCAGTCGAAAGATCCGAAAAGGCTGTGGACCACTTTCAATGGCCTCCTTGGTCGTCAGAGGGGTGGTCGTCAGTCGGAGTCTCCTCCGCCATTCTCTGCAGAGGCATTCCTGGAGCGTTTCTCTGCCAAGATTTCGTCTATTCGGAGTTCCACTGCTGACTCTTCTCCGCCTACGTTTTCTACCACGGAGCATCGGCTTCCTGCTCTCCAGGAGATTTCAAGTTTGGACCTCCGTCGACTCATCCTCTCCTCTGCCGCCAAGACGTGCGAGTTGGATCCTGCACCAACATTTCTTGTTCAGGAATTAATTGACGATCTCCTTCCCTTCCTCACTGTTCTGTGCAACTGTTCGATCCGTGAGGCATGCCTACCAGTCTCACAGAAACGTTCCGTTCTTCTACCAGTTCTGAAGCACGATGGTCTGGACCAGAGTGATCCAGCAAACTATCGCCCCATTGCGAATGTAACTTTTTTATCTAAAATACTGGAACGCATTGTTGCTAACCAGCTGATTACTTATCTAGATGTGAATGAATTGATTCCGTCGCAGCAGTCGGGTTTCCGTCGGAATCACTCCACGGAGACTCTCCTGCTTCGGCTTTTGTCAGACTTCTATAGCGCAGTTGACTGTGGTCAGGTTACTTGCTCTCTTTGATGTAAGCTCTGCTTTTGACTGTGTGGACCACTCCATTCTCTTGCAGCGCCTCTCTACTTCCTTTGGCTTGGTGGACCAGCCTCTAGAATGGCTTAGATCTTTTTTAACTGACCGCTCAAATTGTGTAGTCCTTGGTTCGTCCAGGTCTCTTTGGGTCCCTGCCCCTTTGGGTGTGCCCCAGGGTTCTGTCCTGGGCCCGCTGCTTTATCTTCTTTATACTGCTGATGTCTGCTCCTTGTTGACGTCTCAGGGGCTTCTACACCAACTATTTGCCGATGATGTGCAAGCCTACATCCACACCCATTCAGCCGATGCGGTGGCTACTGTGAGTCAGATGTGTCTGACTATGGATGTCCTCTCTTCTTGGATGGCCTCCAATCGGCTACTCTTAAATCCCTCTAAAACACAGCTCATTTGGCTGGGTAGCCGTAGACAACTGCAGGGTATCGACTTTCCTCAACTTACCCTGCTCTTTCCTCACATAACCTTTTCCCTCACAGTTCGTGATCTGGGACTTTCTCTTGACTCCGAGCTTACTTTATCTCAACATGTGAACTCAATTGCACGGAGTTGTTATTATCAGCTTCGTCAGCTTCGAGTGGTCTCTCGCTCTCTCTCTCTCATGATGCAGTTGTGGTCCTTGTGCATGCCTTTGTTACTAGTCGAATTGACCACTGTTCCTCACTACTTGCTGGCCTTCCCCTTGGTGTTTTGGGGCGACTAGATCGAGTTCTACGCTCGGCTGCTCGGCTTATTGGACGACTTCCTAAGTACTCTCCTGTCTCTGCATACATGCGTGATGTGTTGCATTGGCTGCCTGTGTCTCAGCGTATCTCATATCGCATTGCTGCTCTTGTTTCTCGTTGTGTTCTTGGCTGCGCTCCATCTTACTTGCGTGATCTTTGCCGCCCAGTGTCTGATGTTCCAGCGCGTCGGGTGCTTCGCTCTGCGACGAGGGGTGAGTTCCTTGTTCCACGGACTCGCTTGGCTATTAGGCAGCGCCGTGCTTTCTCGGTTGTTGGCCCTTCCATTTGGAATGACCTACCACTTAAGCTCCGTTTTTTACTTGTAAGCCATCTGACAGGGTTCTACAAGTCCCTCAAGTCTTTTTTCTTTAGTCGTGGCTGGGCTGGTAGTTTCTTGAAGGGGCGCTATATAAATGCTCTGAATGAATGAATGAATGAATTAAAGGTGTCAGACGTAGCTTTACAATTTCACTAATATTCAACACTTTTGCAACATAAAGTAGTTCATCTCATACTATCTATGATTATTATATACTGACAAATTTCATTAACTAACAAAGCATACATGTATTATAATTGATTAAGGTATTCTTTTAAACTGTTCATGTATCTTACAAAAACACTATAATAAAAATGTTCATTAACCAAAGAAGTATACATGTATTATAATTGTTTAAAGTAGGCCTATTCTTTTAAACATCTTTTAAACACTGTCGTTAATCAGAAACTAACCAACTAACCCATAAGCATCCGATAACCTAACGTGATCGCTATATTTATAGTTCAGAATATAATCATTTTAAAGGTGTCGAAATAGAGCCATTTATTTTACAATTTTTTAAGTCACCGTTGTATTTATAATTGAGCGACATCTGGTGTCTGTAGGATCACGTTTGTTATGACCCAGAGTCGTTAAACAGCAACCGATTGGTTACAAAATGATGAAATTAAGAACTTCATTTAGTATTGTATTGCAGGCTGTCTGTTCTGTTAGTAGTTAAGATTTATGTCTTCTGTCATTTGTGTTCTAGTGAATTGGTTCAATTGCATAACTGTACACTGTAACCGGTTGCGGTTTGTCAACCGGGTTGTTTCAATAAGCAAACAATATATATATATATATATATATATATATATACACCTTTTTAATGTTGTCTTTCCAAGCTATAAGTAAACAATTTCGTAAATCATGTAATTATTACATTGACATGGGATATTTTCATTTGAAATATAGAAGGCGGTTTGAAAATTCGATCGCGCTGAATTGAATACGAGAGTGATGCGCGTTTGACCCCGGGAGCTTTCATTCATGTGCAGCGTATTTTGTGTATCGTATTCGTATGGCTGAATATAGTACTAACCTAGTAGACGTATCTCAATACAGCTCCGTATCCATCCCATATCATAGCTCTAATAAGTTTGTTTGCTGTATACTTCGTTATAATTAATGACTACATGTTCTGAACCCGCTCCTGCCTCTTGTAAGGCCACTCCCCTATTCCCTGCGTCCCAGGCCGCATGACCGAATTGTCCCACGGACGGACAACTTAATAATGAACAGTTTTTAACAGGAATGTTTTAATTCATGTAAACCAAAATGCTGTTATGCACATAGATAAATTAAAAATATACCTACTTACCTACTTGCTTACCTACTTACTTGCTTACTTTCTTACTTACTTACTTGCTTTACTTGCTTGCTTGCTGATTACTTACTTACTTACTTACTTACTTGCTTGCTTGCCTGCTTACTTACTTACTTACTTGCTTGCTTGCTTACTTACTTACTTACTTACTTACTTACTTACTTACTTACTTACTTTTACAGCTATTGTATTTCCAGACAGAAGCTGAACCAAGTGAATCAGTTATTTCAATATTTTACTATGAATAAAACTGAAAAAGACTAATGGAATCTCCACAAAAGCAACAAATTAAAGAATCACATTTACTGTAACATTACCCGTAGCTCACCAGTGTTCTCGCTAATTAAACTAATGCAAATTAGGTAAATAAAATAATGGCCTGGCTCCAGGTTCGTCTTGGAGCCTATCTTATCGGCTAGGCGAGCGATTAACCGCTTTAGCAGACCTTTGGTAGGCGAGCACCCAAGGAAAGCGATCGATCGATCGCCTCCAATGAGAAGTTCTGCTTGGCATTGCGCGATTCCTGAATTGATAGCTTCGAAAAATCATTTTAAAATACCCTACGTGTGGTAGTGCTAGTCCCAAGCCTGGAGAAAGGAGGAGGATGACGCTAATCAGCTTTTATCTGACACAGTGTCGTTAATCAGTTGATATACATATATCTTGTGATAAATTTCCGATAGTGATGTTTTCCTGTGGAGTCAGTCTAAGTGTATATGAAGGAGGAGGGCAACATTGCCTTAACGCAAGTTTCCAAGATTGATAAGGTTGAATTCAACGAATCTTTGCAACAAATGAATTTTATGAATTGTTTTGCTCGTCTTTCGGAGCCACGTAAATTCCCAAAAACATTTATAAGTCGTCTAGAAATGTAATGATTTCTTCAAACATCTTTGAAACATTTGAAACCGCGCGGAAAATCCAGTGGTTTCTTAGACACCTTTAAAATAGTTTATCCGACGCAATAAATTCTCAAATAACCAACGGTTTGTTCAATGCATACGCGACGTTTTGAGTTATGTTGACTTTACTAACACCCTGAACCCAGAAACCCCTTAAATATACGCATACCAACTAACGAGAACATGGAACGAATAATCTGCAATCAACAAAACGAACTGATATATGATTAATTTTTTAAGACGTCAGCTTAAAAAATAGCAGCCAAAGGATGTTGTTAAACTTTTTGGAATAATAGAATAACAACGTGGAGTACTTTAAAAACACTTGGTTATGAAAGTGGACCTCACGTCCATGTAAGCCACAAAAAGTCGCGTTACAAGCTAAATTCCGCTACAACGTTAGTGTCTCCGATTTGCAGAGATGACTTTGATGCGCATAGGCCACACTGACTGTTCTTAGCACCAACCATTTCGGCGTGCGCCTCTGACTAAACTGGGATGAATGGTAGCTTGGTCGTTAATGTGCTGGATTGTCAATCGAGAGGTTAGGGTTCAATTGTCGACTTCACTTGATGAGTAAACTGACTGAGGCGCGTAGGCTGTTATAGCGGGAAGAGTACAGACGGCCAGGGAGACGGATGGACACTTGCCTTCAATGCCCTTCATATGCCGAGGCCAAGAAAAATGAACTCGTAACGAATCATAACCATGGCTGCCTTTAAGGCTAGATTAAGGAATTGCTCATCATATCCTTAAAATAATTTTCTTTCTTCCTGCCTCTCTACTTCTTCCTCCTCCTCTTCCTCCTCCTACTCCTCCTCCTCTTCTTCTTCTTCCTCCTCCTTCTTCTTCCACCCCTCCTCCTTCTTCTTCCTTCTCTTCCTCCTCCTCCTCCTCCTCCTCCTCCTCCTCCTCCTCCTCCTCCTCCTCCTCCTCCTCCTCCTCCTTCTTTTACTTCCCTTTCCTCATCCTCCACCTCTCATCTTCTTCTTTTTCTTCTCCTCCTCCTCCTCCTCCTCCTCCTCCTCTTCCTCCTCTTCCTCCTCCTCCTCCTCCTCCTCCTCCTCCTCCTCCTCCTCCTCCTCCTCCTCCTCCTCCTCTGCTTTCTAACCACAGTAGTGGCTGCCAAATTCAGACACGGTTCGTTGTAGTGTGGCGGGTCTGTTAAACTTTCTAGCAGGCGTCAGTTTGGACGGCAATAAATAACGCGATCGTGTTAAACAGTTTCAACGGGAATGAATGGAAAGCAAAGAATCTTAACACCTCCATTAACACCGTCGCTCTATCATAACACGCGTCCTCTCGTACAACATCTGATATTTGTTTTATTTAACTATTTATAGCCAGTACTGTGGTCTGCGTTAGGGGACGCAGTAGTCAATAATGGTAAGAGCGCTCTACTTAGACACCTTTTAAACGTTGGCAACCGATGCTATATATGCATGGAACGCGGGAGCCGAGTGGTTGGTGAGCACATACATAGGACACAATGTCATACTCTACGAAGATATTTACGAAGCATTATTACAGTACTTTGTAATTGTTACTGTAATTGTAATTGTAATTGAACATTTGTATAGCGCCACTCAGAGATTCAGAGGCGCTCCCGACCCAGGGCTCTAACAAAATAAGATAGTCTTCAGGCGTTTCCGAAACAGAGGAAGAGAACGGCTAAGGAGCTGAAGACGCAATTCATGCGGAAGTTGGTTCCAAGTAGAGGGACCGACTTTCTTTAGAAACCTTTTAAACACTATCAACAGATTTTATATGAGGATGAGCCGCGTTAGTCCAATGGAAAATAACTCAGTCACTGTTCGCTTTCTGACAGTGCCAGTCCCAAGCCTGGATATTGGATAACGGAGGAGGACGACGCTAATGGTCTTTGTTACCACACAGCTAGTCATTAAAAAGGAAATACACACCAATGGAAAATGGGTTTACTAAACACCTTTAAAACGGTATTTGCTATTGCTTATATAAGCTTGGGCCACGATGCTGATCATTAAACCACTGTTTGCGTACGTTAAAGAACATTTTCAAACTGTTAGCGCTTAAATAAAATATTATACCCGCCTTAGCCGTCTGACTGTACTGTATACAGTCAGACGGCTAAGGCGGGTACAATATTTTATTTAAGTAACTGTAGGCCTCTATTTCTGCGTGAACCCTTTATCTAGGACTTGACCTGGAACCAATTTTTACCACCCCCCACCTATCAAATTTCTTTTGTCTGAGCGACTTTGCATGTTAGGCGCTGTAGAAATCTCGATGTTACAATTGCGATTACGCTTACGCTTACGATTACGATTAAGTGTACACTTACGCTTACGACTACACTTACGACTAGGCTGTATACGCTCACGATTACGATAACTGAGTGAGTCCTTGAGCGTACCTCCATTTGGTTCGTCTGTTCTGGAACCATGTCTTGACCTGAGCGTCCGTCATCTTCAGACCCTTGGCCAGCGTTGATCTCTCGGCCGAGGCAAGGTACTTCTGGCGGTGGAACCTCTTCTCCAGCTCCACGATCTGCAGCCGGGTGAAGGACGTTCGAGGCTTCTTCCGCTTCGGTGGAGTTCGGTTCTGGTAGGGGTGACCAATGCGACGACTCACTAAAGACAATGCAATTAACGATTATTAATTAATCGGTTAATTAGTAAGAAAGACGGACAGACAGACGGTGGGACAAAGATACGTGCACAAACACAGAAGCAGCAACAGGCAGACAGACAGACAGACGGACGGACGGACGGATGGACGGATAGACAAAGATACACACACGAACACAGAGAAAGAGACAGGCAGGCAGACATATAGAGATAGGCGATATGTCAAAGAGACATACAAGCACTGATACTGGTAGAAAGAAGGCCAGACAGAGAGACGAACACTCAAGCAGTCAGTCATCCAGACAGACAGACAGACAGACAAAAAGAGAGGTAGATAGTCTGCCAACAGGACAATAGCCTATTTTAATATTTATTATTATTATTATTATTATTATATTATTATTATTATTATTATTATTATTACTATTATTATTATTATTATTATTATTATTATTATCATTATTATTATTATTATTATTATTATTATTATTATTATTATTATTATTATGACAAATCGTGGCAACTCTTCATAAACATCGTATATCCACTTTTGGCCTATATTAGACTGTTAGTGTCATTCGACGTGCTAAAACATCCTTCATGTCCAGCAAAAACCCTATATCCATAGCGAATAGGAATACAGAGTTATATCACATGACGCAAATTATCCTATCAGACCAAGGCTCGGATTGCGCCTTGCAAAATATCGTACATCCAAATAGTCATTGCTGAGACCAATCGTACGGCTAACACGCGCCATTTTTTAACGATTAAAGGCTAGCTTAGTTAAATAATGGCGTACAACTTCAGACCGAACAGAAAGAAGACGTTTAAAGGAGAGGAAGTATTGTCGCTAATTGGTGAGTAAGACTATTATTTGACATTATTTAGCATTGCAAATTTGCTTTTAAAAAATGTTGGGCGATGATACAAGTATTTAGATAACAGTTATAATGCAGCCAACTGTCGCACAGGATAATAAAGTAATTTTGCCAGAGGAAAATGAGGCTGTGAACATGTTATTTTTAGCTAAATTGCAGGCAGACTATAATTGTTGGGCGTTTAGTGTTGACGAGGGGACGGGGTGGTAAGTCACAGTAAACGAGATCGACGACTGTACACTGTCAAGACATTACAGTGGTAGCTTAATGAAAAGAAATCAATATTTACTATTAAATACTATATAATTAATTATAATAATGATGTGAATTTCATGACTATCTTGTTGTAGCTGATATGTCGAGCAGTGACGATCAAGGTTCCTCATCCGAAGACAGTGACCCAGCTGATTCTTCGTGGCTTCCGAATGGTGATCTACTGCCTGTTGCTTCAATTGAGCCAATGTTCATAGACGGTCAACCGGCTTCTCTACTGCCTGTTGTCGATGCTTCAATTGAGCCAATGTTCATAGACGGTCAACCGGCTTCTCTACTGCCTGTTGTCGATGCTTCAATTGAGCCAATGTTCATAGACGGTCTACCGGCTTCTCTACTGCCTGTTGTCGATGCTTCAATTGAGCCAATGTTCATAGACGGTCAACCGGCTTCTCTACTGCCTGTTGTCGATGCTTCAATTGAGCCAATGTTCATAGACGGTCAACCGGCTTCTCTACTGCCTGTTGTCGATGCTACTGCACCCAGGCTTGTTGCTTGTGTTGCGGATCAAAATAATGACAATATTATTGATGAACGTTCCCTATCAATGTCGAGAAAAATTGCTAAAAAGGGCAGGGTAACCCTCAGAAATGGAAGCGAAATATTGCAGCCAACAAGAGATTGCATGGGGACAAAAGGCAAATGAAGCCAATAAACTGTAAATGCTGTCGTAGTAAAATGTCCGATGAAAACCGCAAAGACGTTTTCGATGATTATTGGCAGGTTACCTGGGAAAGAAAGAGAGATTTTGTAATTTCCCACACAGAGACATGCAATGCTTCTCGTAAGAGAACGCAGAATGTTGTAAGTCGCAGGGGGAAAACCATTAAGTATTATCTTCCAGTTGTTGGAAAGAAAATCCAAGTATGTAAGCAGTTCTTTTTAGGCACCCTATGTGTTGGCGAGATGTTTGTCCGGCTGGCAGTACGTAAAGCCAACAATTCTGGAACCATTTTTTCTTCTCCACATGGTCATTCGAAGCGAGTTCCCCCAAATGCTACACCGCCTGCTGATCGCTTATGCATTACAAGCTTTATAGAGAAGTTTCCAACAATTCCTTCACATTATTGCAGGGAAGACTCCAAACTCCTTATCTGGAACCAGGCCTTAGTGTCGCCAAAATGTATGATCTTTATAAAGATGTAATGTAGCTAAGCGTAAACCATGTTCTAAGAAAGTCTTCACTTGCATTTTCAAAACTTTGAACCGTTTTTTTTTCCATCCCCGTAAAGATCAATGTGACTTCTGCATTTCATATAAAGATAAGGTGGTTAATCAAGCTGATTATGATAGTCATGTAGAAGACAAAGAACGCGCTAGAATATGCAAAGATGTAGATAAGATGCTGGGCAAGTCGCACCGTGATACAATGCGAGTGATTACAGTAGATCTGCAGCAAGTTTTGCTCTGCCCCAAAACATTCGCATCCGCAGTTTACTATAAACGGAAGCTGGCTTTGCATAATTTCACTACATATGATGTTGCAAGTGGGGATGGCTCATGTAATGTTTGGCATGAAGGTGAAGGTGCCTTAGATGCCGAAGAGTTTGCAAGCCTAATAGTTCATTACCTAAGGACCGTTCCAGAGACGGTCGAATCCGTGATTATATGGTCAGATGGCTGCGCATATCAAAATAGAAACGCCGTTCTTGCTTCTGCAATATTTCATTTATTGCGCAGTGGTGAAAAGGCAAATCTGAAAGAGGTGCATCAAAAGTATTTATGCAGAGGACACACTCAGATGGAGGTTGATGCAATGCATTCCTCAATAGAAACAGCAAGTTGTAAAATTGAATTGCTTACTCCGCAAGATTGGATGGCAGTCGTGAAGGCTGCTAGAACAGAAGAAGGAAACCTTTCATTGTCAATTCAGTTGATCATACATTCTGGAAGACATTTCCCAACCCAATCCCATCAATTAGACCTGGGAAAAGGGTAGGGGACCCATGTGTTACTGATATTAAACATTTACTGTTTACTCAGGACGGTATTTTTTACAGCCTTACTCATGCAACCCCTGTACAACCGTTACAAGTACGTGGGCTTGACAAAATGATGCCACCAGTTCAGAAGTACTCTAAAAAGTTGACTATCCCTAAACCTAAACTGGCTGATTTGAAAGAACTTTGCAAAACTGTAATCCCACAAGCTCACCACAACTTCTTTGAGCAACTTATTTAATAAAACTGTTGGGAATGAACTATAATTATGATAATTTGCACTAGCACGTAAAATGCATAAATGTCCGGGAAAATATCGTATAAACCAAAATTTGATATAATTCACAGTGTTATGTGAATTAATTAATTTACAGTTTTAATTTAGACTTCTGATATGTTTCTGAATGATGCTATGTAATATTTTGCATATGTATTAATAAATTTAAAAAATAAACAGTTTTTTGTGTTTATCTCAGAATTAACTTTTATGGACATACGATGTTTATGAAGAGTTGCCACGAAATGTATTTCTTCATAAAACCAACAAACTTATTACAGACTGTATTATTATTATTATTATTATTATTTTTATTATTATTATTATTATTATTATTATTATTATTATTATTATTATTATTATTATTATTATTATTATTATTATTATTATTATTATTAACAGTGTAAATACACGCGCTCTTGGCAAATGCAAATGTGACCCAAGGGATCAAAATGAGTCGCATGTCGGAAATTTTAGAATATGAGTATTTTACATATTCTTGAAGACCACATTGCTTGCTTTAAAATGACACCAACAGTTTGGTTCTACCTTACTTTTTGACAAAGTTACGAATGATTATGTGTGTCTTTTGGAATAAAATTAATTTATTTTAATATATAATTTTAAAAAATAAAAGTATTCTCTGTACAAAATTCTGAAAATACACATTAAAACAATGAATTTCATCAAATGTGAGAAATCAATAATGTTAACAAAATTTTCACCCATTTTCATTAAAATCTGAAAATAAGAAAAAGTGGCATCTGATTATATTTTCCTGCTTTCCTAGGAATGTAAATTGCCGACATCCCACTCATTTTGATCCCTTGGGTCACAAATAAGGATTACTTTCTTACTAATCGAGTTACTTAGCATACTATGTTGCCACTTGGTAATATTGATTTCTCACTGCATACAGCCAAACATTTCACTTACCAATCGACAAACCCGGTCAAATCTTATATAGCATAAATTTATAGTGTTTAAAAGGTGTCTAACTAGAACGTTATTATCGATTATTGATAATGAAAATACTCAGGCAAATCAAACAGACATACAGACAAACATGCAAACAGGAATGACTAAAAAACAGACTGACAGGCGGACAAACAAAGAGAGAAAAAGACAGAAAGAGAGACAGAAGAGAGAGAGAGAGAGAGAGAGAGAGAGAGAGAGAGAGAGAGAGAGAGAGAGAGAGAGAGAGAGAGAGAGAGAGAGAGAGAGAGAGAGAGAGAGAGAAAGAGAGAGAGAGAGAGAGAGAGAGAAAGAGAGAGAGAGAGAGAGAGAGAGAGAGAGAGAGAGAGAGAGAGAGAGAGAGAGAGAGAGAGAGAGAGAGAGAGAGAGAGAGAGAGAGACAGTCAGAGACAGACAGACAGACAGACAGACAGACTGACTGACTGACTGACTGACTGACTGACTGACTGACTGACTGACTGACTGACTGACTGACTGACTGACTGACTGACTGACTGACTGACTGACTGACTGACTGACTGACTGACTGACTGACAGACATGGGGACAGACATGTACGTTCGTTGCTTCTCTCGTCCTAGACGCTAAACGGTTCTGGTAGGGTTGACTGATGGGGCGACGCAATTAGCCCTAATTAATCACCCAGCAATTCGATCTAATAAAGGACCTCTTGCATCTAGTTAATTATCCCAGGAACTCTGAACGCTCTTTAAGGGAATTCGTAGATTCTACCCTGCTAATTACCCAATCAATTACACCAATTAACTGACACGGCCTATACGAGGACGGGTGGCCAGTCCTCTCCCTCGCCGTCTCATCTTACCATCGACAGTGTACGGTCTGTGTACTCATTACAGCTGACCTGGCCGAGGTTTGAACCCCCGACCTCTCAGAAAAATTTGTTTCCAAATTTCTGCAACGTAGCCAACTCATTCATGCATTCAAGAATTTATAATATAGTGCCCCTTCAAGAAGCCTACTCAGAGGCGCTCCCAGTCCAACCATGGTGTGACAAATATTAAGTTTTTAAGCTTAGTGTAATTATCGCACAGTGTTTAGAACTGAATACACACGCCGCCAGGGGCGCCACTATCAAATTCAATCTCAGTCATAATTAACGAGTACACAGACTGTACACTGTCGGAGGGAAGATGAGACGGCGAGGGAGAGGACTGGCCATCCACCTTCATAGGTCGAGGCTAAGAAATTGAAGTCTCTAATAATTCATTCCCATGGCTCAGCCAAGGGAATAGCTTGAGGGACTGCTCTTCTTCTTTTCGCTGTGGCTATACATTGATAATTTAATACATGTTGATAGTAGTAGTTTCAGTTTAACGACACTATGTGATAGCAAAGATCATTAGCGTCGCCATCCTCCTTTATTCAGGCTTGGGACTGGCACTGACAGAGAGCGAACAGTTGCCTAGTTAATCCATGTTGATGGATACAAACGTAACAGAACTTTAATTTGTAATATGGCAACCTGAAACAGATTTGCTCCATTTATAGTTTCTGGTTTCCGCGTTTTAAAGGTGTGTTAGCGAATGATGATCATAATACGTGGAAAGGGTGTATGTATGTGATTTCCAGGATGGGAGGATAGTCCCATCTTGTGACCAATGTGCCGATCCTCGTTTTATCGTTACCTAACCCTAATTAACCCTGTATTCCAATCTCTATGCCATTTGATTGCTACAAGTCACACATGTTTATTATGACGATCACGATAATGTGACAATAACGACAATGTAACGATAATGATGACGATAATGGTGAAGATAGTGTGACGATAATGATGACGATAATTATGGCGATAATGGTGAAGATAATGTGAAAGAATGGTGAAGATAATGATGACGATAATGATGACGATAATGATGACGATAATGATGACGATAATGTGACGATGATGATGACGATAATGATGACGATGATGATGACGATAATGATGACGATAATGATGACGATAATGATGACGATAATGATGAAATTAATGTGACGATGATGATGACGATAATGATGACGATAACGATGACGCCATTGATGACAACTATGATGAGTAAAACGATAATAACGGTAGGCCCTAACGACATATTGACGATAATGTTTCCGATGATATCAATGACAAAGATGTACATGTAGATGACGACGGTGATCACGTTGACATCATTCAGTAATCATTCAATCAATCAATCAATCAATCAAAAAAGAATCAGGAACTCGAGCAATCAATCAAACTTTGATCAACGAATGAATGCATAAAGTAATTAAATAAAAATAAACAACGAATAATAATAACAATAATAACAAACGAAGAAATAAATTAATTGAATAAAATAAATAGCGAATAAATTACCTGATAAACGATCCTTTCGTTCCTGCATCCACGGAAAGATGGCGCTCGTCAGACCGGAAACCGGATGTCCAGTCACGTGACAGTCGGCCGCCGTGACAGTGGCACTTCCGGTCATACCGGACGACATGGTCTGCGGCGCCATTTTGATTAATCCGGGCAAGAACGGATACATTTCCGGTTTGAAGAGGTCCAGACCGGAAGTTGGTCCACCGACGGCCGACGCATGCGCGTAGTAGCCGAGGTATCGCGCACCGGAAGTGGCTGCGGCGGCGCAGAGTCCGTGAAAGGGAATCCCGAAAACGATTTCGAGAGGTGCCAGGGCGGAAGAGACCCTGGCGGCAGGGGCTGGAGGACCGGAAGTAATCGGTCCTGAAGGTTCCTCGTCGGACAGGATGGTGCTGATGCCGAAGGAGAGTTTCGGACGATCTGGCTTCGATGAAGGAGTCTGAGGACTTCGCAGTGGAGGAGGGACTGGACGGGAACAAGGGGACCGTGACCTTGACCTTCGACGGTGAGGTCGCGGACCGCGTTGTCGAGCGCCAGAACCTCGTTCGTCTTCGTCGGCTGAATCGAGGTCATCCCTACGCAACGAGTTTGCCCTGGCTTCCATGTTGGTCACGTCTCTGTCAGAGTCTGTCTATCTGTCTCAAAGAATGGCTGAAGATGTCACCACAAGTGCCACTCCTTAGTGTCCAGAAAGCCACTGGTAAAAGTACCACCTGACTAGTTTACCACACCGTTCCAGTTTCTAAGAAACTTCCTGCGAGTTTCGCTGACAAGTACCACTCTTAATTTGGTGAAAGTGCCACCTACCTATTGCCACATGGTATTACCAGTGCTGCACATTCTTACGCTGGCTGTGCTATATCCTACCTACGATCTGCTATGGTTCTGCCAATTATTTGCTATGACCTGTTCTGCTAAAAAGATCCGATCTGCTATCTTCGACGAAGTACCTAGTCCGTGTAGGACTGAAGTTTAATCCGACAAAGTTTTCCTCAAGTTCTATCCTCAAGTTCTATCGTCTCCTCTGGAGGAAGACTGCACGAGTGGTAGAGTGGTACAGTGGTAAAGAGAGGTGGAGAGAGAGTAGTTACGCTCCTCCCACTTGCAGTTTCCGCCGCATGCCCTGATGGCTGGAGGTGCGTTCTGGGCTTTGCCATAGGTCAGAACTGTTGTTAACTTTGGCCAACCGCAGGAGCCGACCTACAGCCTACCTGTTGATGGAGTCCAAGCGGGGAAACACGCCGCCTCTGAATTCGATTCGGGTGGTGCCAGTCCGAAGACTGGATAAATGAGGAGGGCGACGCTGATCGTCCTCGTTAAGACATAGAGTCGTTGTACAAAGGAAGGAGAAGATGACAAAGAAGAAATAAGGAAGATTAAGACGAAAGGAAAAAGAGAAGAATATGACGAAGAATATGACGCTTCTCTCTGTCTCTCTGTCTCTCTGTCTCTCTGTCTCTCTGTCTCTCTGTCTCTCTGTCTCTCTGTCTCTGCCTCTGCCTCTGCCTCTGTCTCTGTCTTTGTCTGTCTGTCTGTCTGTCTGTCTGTCTGTCTGTCTGTCTGTCTGTCTGTCTGTCTGTCTGTCTCTCTCTCTCTCTCTGTATATCTAGCGATTTAACCGGATATAAAAGGTGAAACGAGAGATAAAACGAAGCGAAGACGACGCAAGATTAAGATATGGAAATACTCAAAGAACACACAAAGGCACACTTAATTAGAAACACATGTCCTTGTGTATGTCTGTATGTCTGTCTGCCTATCTGTCTGTCTGTGTATCTGTTTGTGTGTCTTTCTATGCATCCGTGTGTCCTTGTGTCTGTCTGCCTGCCTGCCTGCCTGTCTTTCTGTATGTCTGTCTATCTGTCTGTCTGCCTGCCTGTCTTCCTGTCTGCCTGTCTGCCTGTCTGTCTGTCTGTCTGTCTGTCTGTCTGTCTGTCTGTCTATATATGTGGAGGTAAAAGAAGATGAAGAGGATGAGTGAGAGTGACAAACGAGAGAAAGAGTGTGCCTCGAAGGAAATTGAGAAGGAAGTGAAGAAGAACTGTTAGAAAGTGGAGGAAGAAACGAGTGCGAGAAATGGAAGAGGAGGAATAAGAAGAAGAGGAAACAGAAAGAGAGGAATATTAGGAGAGAAATAAGGAGGTAGATAGGCAGGGAGAAAGAGGCGGAGGAAGTGGGAGAGGAGAGTGGATGAAGAGGAAGAGATGAAGGACTAAGGAGGAAAGGAGTGTGCCGGTATGGAAGAACAGGCGGAGGAATGAGGAGGAGAGGAATGAGGAGGAGAGGAATGAGGAGGAATCAGGAGGAGAGGAAAGCAAAGAGAGGAATGAGGAGGAGAAGAATGAGGAGGAGAGGAATGAGGATGAGAGGAACCACAAAGAGGGGATTAAGGAGGAGAGGAATGAGGAGGAGGTGAACAAGAAGAGGAGGGAGTTAAGGGAGAAACAGGCGGAAGCATCGGGAGAGGAGGAAGAGGAAGAGGAAGAGGAAAAAGACGAAAAGACGACAGAATGAGGAGGAGAGGAGAGTGACAGATATGTTGGAACATGCGTAGGAATACGAAGGAGATGAATGACGGGTAGTGGAGCCAGAACGACTTCACAAATTAAATGCACATAGCGGTCAACAGACGGCGTGGAAGCCAACATCACATAGGGTGCTTTCAACTGCCATTGGGTGGATGTTGGGGTCAAAGGGTCGCCCTTCGGGTGGGCTGCAGGAAGACAACTGCGGCAGTCAAACGTTGTCGAATTAAATCGAGGTAACCTGGAGAGGTCAGAGGTTATCCAGCGGTCGCGTAATATGACAGACGACGCGGATGGGTTGGCTGCAGAGGAGGAGGAGGAGGAGGAGGAGGAGGAGGAGGAGGAGGAGGAGGAGGAGGAGGAGGAGGAGGAGGAGGAGGAGGAGGAGGAGGAGGAGAGGAAGAGGAAGAGGAAGAGGAAGAGGAAGAGGAGAGGAAGAGGAAGAATAGGAGGACGATGAGGAGGAGGAAGAAGAGGATGGAGTTGCGGTGGCTTATCAACTGCACCACAGTTACTGTAGTACAGCAGAAGCCATTGTTTGCTGTACGTGTAGAATGAGGATGTCTGGCGTGTGGGGTGTGGAGGAGAGGAATGAGTGAGAGTAACGTAAGGGAGAAAGAGATGCTCTCCTTCTAGGAAGGAGAGGGAGGAGGAGGGAGGAGGGAGGGAGGGAGAGAGGGAGGGAGAGGGAGGGAGGGAGGGAGGGAGGGAGGGAGGGAGGGAGGGAGGGAGGAGGGAGGGAGGGAGGGAGGGGAGGGAGGGAGGGAGGGAGGGAGGGAGGGAGGGAGGGAGGGAGGGAGGGAGGAGGGAGGGAGGGAGGGAGGGAGGGAGGGAGGGAGGGAGGGAGGGAGGGAGGAAGGAAGGAAGGAAGGAATGAAGAAGAGGAAAGGAAAAGAAGGAAGAAAAGAAAGAAAGAAGGAAGGAAGGAAGGGATGAAGATGCGCTCAGTCATGAATGGGGTTGGAATCCGAGTGTGTTGGAGGAAAGAGGTGTGTAACCTATCCGTCGATTTCTGGGTTTTGTGTTTTTTTAATTATTCAATTTTATTTCTTCTTATTTCTTCTTTTATTTGCATTTCCATCTGCTTTGTTTGCAGGTCTTAAGTTAATGTGTCAGTTGGTCTGTAGGTGATTAACGACGCTCTGTCATCACAAAGATGATTTGCGTCTCCCTCCTCCTATCTTCAGGCTTGTGACTGGCACTGGCACCACCCCAGTACGAGGCAGTGTTTAGCAACTTTTTATATTATCAAATTATTAGCCGTTGAATAGTATCATCCACTTGTGGCTGTTTAGATTGCGAAAAAATTATACACCCGAGCCTTACTAACGTATTTATAGCTGACGATAACGGCGTTTTAAAGGTGTCTTATTATTATTTACAGGAAGGTTAACGACATCCTGTAACTACAATGGCCGTTGACGATTATTAGTTTGAGAAATGTATACAATGCATTATTATTATTAGTCCAATATTTAACGACATCCTATAGCTACAAAGGCTGTTGACGTCTTTAAAGTTGTTGATGTATTTCCGTTCATTTTCTTGTAATGTTCTCACAAATGTTCTTTCTCCTTTCTCGTCTTTGATTCCGTTTCTGATAAGATGCTGACGTATTTAAAGTTTCTGACGATTTAAGTTCATTTTCATATAACTTCTATCAACAGATTTTCTTTTTCTTTTCTTGGCTTTGATTCCGTTTCTGATAAGATGTAGAAACAATGCAATGAAAACGAAAACCTTATATAGTCCGAAAGACACATTTAAAAGGTGTCAAAACAGAGCATTATAATACCTCTAATATTCATTGCTTAAGTGAAACGCCTGACACTATATGATATACATATTGCGATGAAATGTTTTGATGCAAATTAAACAATGTTTTACTAATAAAGGAGGATTAACACACTAGGTGGACTAGATTATTATTAATCCAATATTTAACGACATCCTATAGCTACAAAGGCTGTTGACGTCTTTAAAGTTGTTGATGTATTTCCGTTCATTTTCTTGTAATGTTCTCACAAATGTTCTTTCTCCTTTCTCGTCTTTGATTCCGTTTCTGATAAGATGCTGACGTATTTAAAGTTTCTGACGATTTAAGTTCATTTTCATATAATTTCTATCAACAGTTTTCTTTTTCTTTTCTTGGCTTTGATTCCGTTTCTGATAAGATGTAGACGTATTTAAAGTTTCTGACGGATTAAGATCATTTCTGTATAATGTTAATAACTGTTTTCTCCTCAATCTTATTAACAATATTAACAATATTTGATAGATACATATTATTTGATTTGATACATATTAAAGTATTGTATCTCCGTTATGTTTGGCCCATTGGCTCTTTTTATTGTAATTCTTTTTAACATCTTTTTTTCCTTTTTTTTTCCTTTTCTCCTTTTGTTTTTTTGGTGGCTATTTCAGCTCTTTTTTTGGCTATATCAGCTCTTTTTTGGCTATATCAGCTCTTTTTTTGGCTATTTTAGCTCTTTTCAAATATGTTTACAAAGTTATTAACAGTACTTCTTTAAGTTTTCTAAAATAACATGTAATGCTATTTGCAAACAGAAATTCAGCACAGATGTGTAATATATATAATATACATGTATTATATACACATTTTATTTTAACATACATCTATTTACAAGAATGCAGGTGGACTAGAGATTAAGACAGCTCATTATATATTATTAGTAAGCAGTGTTTTAAAGGTGTCTAATGGGAGCACTGCATCTTACGATTTTAGCGACACTTATGACATCAAAGGCCGTTGAGATCGACAGAATTGTTTCGAACAGTTCTCGCCGTTTTTATTGTATAAATTATAATAATGATTATAATAACAGTTATTACTATTATTATTATTATTATTATTTATTATTATTATTATTATTATTATTATTATTATTATTATTATTATTATTATTATTATTATTATTATTATTATTATTATTATTATTATTATTATTATTATTATTATTATTATTATTATTATTATTATTAGGCCTATTATTATTATTATTGTAACAAAGCATTGCATTGTATTAATTGGTTTGGACAGTTCGTTTCTATGGCATAAATACAGCTAAACTGAGATCAGAGATCCTGATTGGCCGCTGCGTAGGGACCCTGGGCAAGTCCTTCACTCGCAATTGCTCATGCGCTTCGGTGTGAAACTCCGATTCAGCGTCTGCGCAGTAGTCGGGAGCGCCTCTGAATGGGAAATCTGGTAGGGGCGCTATAACAAGTGTTCAAATACAATACAATACAATAAACTAACGTTAGGAATAATTATTGCTACGCAACTGATCTCGAATTAGGATTATTATTTATATATAGTCTATGATAAAATCATTTTAAAGGTGTCTTAATGGTTCTCTAATTTCAATAGAATAATAATATCTTTTCTTTAATAAGCGCCTGACAAACGCACTGTGCTGTACATTTACATGTTATTCAATTCAAATCTTAACTACTAACAGAACAGACAGCCTGCAATACACGGCGCTAATAGCAGCCTACAAAGCATATCCGCCCAACGGGGGCTCGAACTAGGTACCTCTCGGTCTCTGTGCCAGATGTTATCCAATGCGCCACGGGCCCCCCCCAGAAGTTTTTTTATTTACAATAATTCTGTCGATCTCAACGAACTTTGATTGGTTAGTGTCACCTGATGTCTAGCGACATCTTGTGACTGTCATGGCCGTTGACGCCGACAGGAAAATATTTTATATTGTATTGTATTGTATTTGAACCGAAGAGCATGAGCAATTGCGAGTGAAGGACTTGCCCAGGGTCCCTGTGTATACGCGGCGGCTTGAGGTGGATTCGAACCCGCAACCATCCAGCTGCAAGGCACCGAACATACCCCTACACCACCGCGCCCCAGTATATTGTGTTGTGTTGTATTGTATTGTATTCCACGTTTATATTGCGACCGAGCCACCCGCAGTAAAGATCCGAGAAATTAATCTCTGATAAACCGACCGACCGGGAATCGAACCCGGGCCGCGGCGTGGCGAGCGGGCGACCAACCCACTCGGCCACTCAGGACCTATATGGATGGGTGTAGAGTTTAACGACATCTTTTGGCAACAAAAGCCGTTGACGACGACAAAAAGTAATTTTGGCTTGCTTATACAGCTCATTAATTTTGACTTATGACTATTCCAATTTTGGAAGTGATTTCGTACAGTTCTCACACTGAATCGAAGATAAAAAGCATTGAATTCATCAAATTTTTTTTTTTCTCCAAGGTTTAACGTCGTCATATGACATCAAAGGCCGTTGACGACAATAAAAAAAATTCATCAAATGAGATATCGATACTTTTATATAGGATAAAATAAATATGTTTTAAAGGTGTCTAATTGGCTTCCTTTATTTCGTAAAGTGGTAGCGGAAATTTATCGCAGTATTGCCAGTGTATAGTGACTGTTTAACGACGCTGCGTCATAACAAAGATGATTAGCGTCGCCCACCCCTTTGTCTACTCTTATGATTGGCACTACCAGGAAAATGGCAACGGTGGAGTTAACGTGTCGACCGGTTAGTTCAGGGGTGTCAAACCTTTTTTAATGGAGGGGCCAGTGGCAATTTTTTCCAGCAAGTGGCGGTTCAGGGTGCCGAAGGCGCCTGAGCAAAATGGAGCTATGTGGTCTGGGAGTCAGCTCCCAGAATTTTTTCAAAATAAATTTTAAATTAAAATTGTTAGCATACAAACAGTCTAAAATAATATAGGCTTATAAATGACAACTTTGAACTGGTAGGCCTATTCTCAAATTGTGTAGTCTTTAGGCAAGGCTCAGCGGGCCAGAAAAACTTCTGAAGCGGCCTGCAGAAATGGCCCGCGGGCCGGCTCTTTGATATTCCTGGGTTAGTTGCTTCGTCTCTGTTTAACGACGCTGTCATAAGGAAGATGATTCGCGTCGCCCTCCCATTTATCTGTGCTCGGGACTGGCACCACCGAGTAAAACTAGCGGAGTTTAATTAAGCTTGGATTTGTATGTTGAATGAAACGAATCCACAATCCATTTAATCGCCGGTTGAAACCCCGAATGTTTGAGAAAAGAATTCCGACAGCAGAAATGAGTTGGCTGTATACGGAAGATCGCAGGGAATTCAAGACTACATAAAATAAGAAAACGATGACATGAAGCTATCACTAATGACTAAAATGATGGTCCCTCACACAGTATTTTTAGCAGTCCGTTAAGCTATAACTATAGCCCTGAGGCAGCTATGGGTATGAAACGTTAGCGACTTCATTTTCTTAGCCTCGGCATATCAGGGCGGGTGTCCAGTCCTCTCCCCACCGTCTCATCCTCCCATCGACAGTGTAAGGTCAGTGTACTCATCATAGTTGAGTTGGCTATGGGGTGCAGGTGGATCAGAAATGTCGAACCAGATTTCTGCCCTGCAGGGTAGGGATTTTAACTCCCGACCTCTCGATTGACAGTCCAGCGCGCTATAGCCACTATACTACCGAGCACTGCAGCTAGCCAACCCTATAGTATATACCGTTCCTGCCATTAAAGGATGATGGAGATAGGATTTCCCTGTGACGAGCATATAACTGATATAAGCTTCTGTAGATTATGACGGCGCGGTTGTCGAAATGATGCTGTTACTTAGGTTCTTTGTGACCTTGTCTCTTGCACATGGCATTTCTAAATAATAAAATGGAAAATTTGTTGCCAGTATCATTCTATCAGCTATATATTTATGCCCCTTTTATGGTATATAGCGCATGGATTAGATAGAGCTCTTGTACCAATATCAAAACATTAGTGCAGTGGCGTAACGAAGGGGCAGAGGGGCAACCGTCTCCGGGCGCAGCACAAAAGGGCGCAGTCATCACTCATCAACTCTTGCCCTCGGGTGCTGAAACCCTTCATTATACCACTGCATTATAGTGAGCTGTATTTATGCCATACAAATAGTGAGAACTGTTGAAATTATTTAATGCCATAAGAAGGGTGAGAATTGTTCGAAATAATTACTGTCGATGGCCTTTGATGCCATTAAAATAACAACCATTACACACCTTTAAAAGATTGCTAACCAACGCTATGTATTGAGGCTCTACACTTGATAATTATATTAAAATCTATATATAAAATCTCTGCTTGATGTGGGATGTTTGCAGAGTGCAGTATATAATCTTGTTAAAATCATTAATAAAGGAAAAATACTATAATTATTGTCATAAATATTAGTATCAGATCAAATCTATTACAAACATATAGTTGAACACATTCCTTATGATTAAAATACCAATAAACACAAAATATGTGTGATTAATGGTCATTTCATTATTTCATTGCATTTTCTAATGATATTACATTGTTTCATAGGAAAATGTTTAATGAAATGTTTAATTAAGTATTCTGTCATGTAAATAATTGTTAACATGCATTCTTGTAAATAGATGTATGTTAAAATAAAATGTGTATATAATACATGTATATATATTACACATCTGTGCTGAATTTCTGTTTGCAAATAGCATTACATGTTATTTTAGAAAACTTAAAGAAGTACTGTTAATAACTTTGTAAACATATTTGAAAAGAGCTAATATAGCCAAAAAAAGCTGATATAGCCAAAAAAGAGCTGATATAGCCAAAAAGAGCTGAAATAGCCACCAAAAAAAGAAACAAAAGGAGAAAAAGGAAAAAAAGGAAAAAAGATGTTAAAAAAGAATTACAATAAAAAGAGCCAATGGGCCAAACATAACGGAGATACAATACTTTAATATGTATCAAATCAAATAATATGTATCTATCAAATATTGTTAATATTGTTAATAAGATTGAGGAGAAAACAGTTATTAACATTATACGGAAATGATCTTAATCCGTCAGAAACTTTAAATACGTCTACATCTTATCAGAAACGGAATCAAAGCCAAGAAAAGAAAAAGAAAACTGTTGATAGAAATTATATGAAAATGAACTTAAATCGTCAGAAACTTTAAATACGTCAGCATCTTATCAAAAACGGAATCAAAGACGAGAAAGGAGAAAGAACATTTGTGAGAACATTACAAGAAAATGAACGGAAATACATCAACAACTTTAAAGACGTCAACAGCCTTTGTAGCTATAGGATGTCGTTAAATATTGGATTATGTATATGATAATTATATTGTATCTACTGGTAGACTTTTTCTGTGGTTAACGACTAGATGTGTGGTAACAAAGACCACTAGCGTCGCCCTCCTCCTTTATCTTGGCTAGGGACTGGCACTGTCAGAAAGCGAACAGTGGCGGACTTTTAACTAACTGATATTAAAACATTAGTGCAGTGAGGCCTGGGCAAATAAAAAGACTGATCATGATAAAATCCTGGCTTTTGAAATGTATACTGCTATAGAAGAATATTGCATCTGAATTGGACAATGAAGGTGACAAATAAGGAGGTCCGAAGAAGATTACACATAAAGGAAGATCTAATACAGTCAGTAATGAGAAGGAAATTGGGTCTGTTTGGACATATATGCAGAATGGACAATAATAGAAAAATAAAAACTGTCATGATGGGTATGATGGATGGAAGTGGACGAAGAGGAAGACCTAACAGGGAATGGACTGATGACATCAGGGATTGGTGCAAACAAGACCTACACAGTTTGAGTGTATTGGCACAAGACAGAGGATTATGGAAACGGATGACGAAATTTGCATTGGACACCTACGGGCTTTCGGCCCATGGATCCTGATGATGATGATGATGATATTAAATTAGGATGACTATTTATATATAGCTATGATAAAACTGTTTTAAAGGTGTCTTAATGTATCTCAAATTTCAACAGTTGTTTTTCATTTGTAAATAAGTAAGTACGTTCTTTATTACTACACTTGCAAACGCTCAATGGTACATACATCATGAAGCATTGTAATAATACATAGAAGTAAACAATTAGCAATGAAAGAAGTAAATTAAATGAGAAGATGACTTAAATGAAAGAAATATCTATAACGACACCTTACGGCTGCCGAACTTGTTTACGACGAAGTTACGTTATAAAACGAACCATGCATTAATTTCTATACTTATAACCAGGGCTGGATTAAGACTTTCTGGGGCCCTAAGCCAGGGGCCATCCAGGGGCCCTAACCGGAAAGCCTTGCTTTTCTGTCTTTTTCAGAAGAAAATTGTCAAATAGGACCTTTGCACCATCTGATTTTTATATTTCCTGACAGTTGGGGGCCCTCAATACGTATTTTTTTATATTTCCTGACAGTTGGGGTCCCTCAAAACGTTGTGGGGCCCTAAGCCATGGCTTATTTCATGCACTTATAGGTTAATCCGGCTCTGCTTATAACGATTATAAGATCCGATAGTTTAACAGTGACTCATGACGACATTAGGAAAGAATCTCCTTGCAGTTCAAACTGCGATATATTTTTGCTACTGGTTTATGTAATTATAGGAAGCCAATTATACATCTTTTGAATGCATTCGTTCAAATCTTGTAATTCTCTCGTTTTCATTGTATTGTATAGATTGCTGCATTGATGTCATAAGACAACGTTACACTTTGGAATAATAATAACTATAACGCCTATAATAAAACCTGACACCCAGTATGTAATCCAATATTTTAAAAATGTGGTGCGAGATTAATATAAATGGTAGAACGAATGTGTTTTAAAGGTGTCTATTATAATTGACGAGTTGAATGGTTATTGCTATTTGCTACTCGATGTTTAGCAACATCTTGTGGCTGTCGGGACCTTTCACGCTGATAGGCAGATTCGTAATCGTAATCTCCAAACTTCTAAAGCGCCACTCGAAAGCCAAGCGCAGGGAACCAGCTTATTCACGAGCGCTGCGTCTAGTGAGAAGGGTTGTCCGAGAGCGTATAGTAAGAAGCAGCTGTTAAGGTTGGTGTCGTTTAGGTCGAGAGCTGGAAGGTATAGATGATCAGTTGAGTCAGGGTTGGAGTTCTTGAAGAGGAGAGACTTTAGTTTCGAGTGGAAAGTCTTGTGGGTTATGGATAGCGGAGATTCGTACAGTCTCAGTGTAAGAGCGTTAGAAGTGTTAGGCAGATTATAATTATCCAAATGATGATGATTCCATTTGTTTAACGACATCCTTTGGCTACTATATGGCCGTTGACGTCTTTGTGTTTCTATTGTATTTCCTTTCTGTTTGGCCCATTGGCTCTTTTTATTTCAATTCTCTATATTTTTTCTTTTTTTTTTCGTTTTTCTTTTTTTCTGTTTTCTTTTCCTGGCTGTTTCAGCTCTTTTTTAGATTATCTTTGTTTGATTATCCAAAGTTGCATCGATGCGTTTATAATATTAGAATAGAAGTCTTTTAAAGGTGTCCAATTGGCTTCCTATATTTTGTTGAGCATGCATACAGCTGCACTGCTGCAGTAGCGAAAATCTGCCGCAATATTGCGTAACTATATATGTAATAACAGTTTATCGACGCTGCGTTATATAAAAGCAAACTCGCGTCGCCCTCCCTTTTAACAGGACTTGGGACTGACACTACCGAGTAAAAAATGACGAAGTTTTAATATAACGCCTATATCAGACTCCAACTGTCTTACCACCTCTTATAGCGAAAAATGCCTTTGACGTCGATAGAAAATTATTTTGAACAGCTTATATATAGAGCTGCTGTTCTTTCTGTTGCTTCAACTTACTTGTCGGAGTTTGGGGAGCATCATGACTAAGATGATTCCATTTACCGTATACCCAGTATATAATTATGATATTAAATGTTCGTCTATAAAATTATGCAAAAGTTTTTCCACTATTAGTTAATGGTTTCTTATAATCCACACTTAGCCTTATAGGGTTGTTTTGAGAGTTGCTGCGAGCCGGCTACCCAACCATTCATTCATTCATTCATTCATTCATTCATTCATTCATCCATTCATTTAAGAGATTTATATAGCGCCCATTCAAGATTATCTACTCAGAAGCGCTCCCGACCCAACCCCGGCTATAGAGAACAGTCTTGAGGTTAGAGAAGAACGTGGCCGCAAGGTCTCTATATATGCATTAGGCGTATCCACAGGGAGCCCATTCCACGCTGGACGCTCAAGGTGGAACAGCAGAATTCCTGTAAGTAAACAGGGGCCACACCCGCGAGGCAGCGCCAAGCCAAGGCAGAGTTCCGGTTAGTGAACCGCTGTGGAAAAGGGAGACAATGCAAGACATCTCGAATGTGTTGCATTGTCTTGCACACCATGCATGGTCCCTGCCATTGCAGAATGAAGGAGCTAGGCTATCTCTGTGCTCTATAGACCAGATCAAGAAAGCTTACTCTCCCTCCCCAGTTCAGCTGTCTTCTTGGAGCTCGGCTTTGTAACTTCGGGCTGCGGGCTTCCAACGTATTGATGGTGTTGGTTATAGGTCTCTGTGGCCTTGTCTTCTCCATATTGCATTTCTGAAAAATCAAGTGGGTAAACTTAATGCAGTAGCCTATCAATCTATCTTTCAGCAAACGGATTAAAAAGTATATATAAATCTTTATATTTTTATTTTTGATCCTTATTATGGTATATATATTAATGCTCATATCAGCTAGTACAGTTTTTCTCTGGCGATTGATTATTATTATTATTATTATTATTATTATTATTATTATTATTATTATTATTATTATTATTATTATTATTATTATTATTATTATTATTATTATTATTATTATTATTATTATTATTATTATTATTATTATTATTAATATTACTATTATTATATCAAAAACTAGTGTAACTGGAAGGGCTATCCCTCTTCCATCTCGGGCATAGGGTCAACAAAAGAACCGGTGAAGGCCACAGCGTTAAAGCGCTGAATTGTCAATGACAGTCTTTGGAAGAGGAAGGTTGTTATTATTATTATTATTATTATTATTATTATTATTATTATTATTATTATTATTATTATTATTATTATTATTATTATTATTATTATTATAAAATCAGAGTTCTTAAAATCATGGTTCTTAAATCATGGTTCTAGGGCCTCATCGAACCCAGGCACGCGATAGCGTTAAACCGCTGGATTGTAACTGAAATCTTTTATTAGGCTATTATTATTATTATTATTCCAAGGTTTAACGTCATCTTATGACATCAGACGCCGTTAACGACAATTCTATAAGGTAGGCCAATACAACGCAATGACAATGAAAAAACTTATTATAATTATTATAATAATAATTATTGCACTGTTTGTTAAGGATTTAGCTATCACTAATTCAAATTTCTGAAATGTTGTTTTAGGTGTCCCTATAGTTAGCGGGATTTTGATCCCTTTTGGGACTCCTCTTGCGGCCAATCCTGATATTTTATGTTAAATGTTATGTGATTTTTATTTGACATGGCTTCAATAAAAGAGTTTTGATTGATTGATTGATTGATTGATTGATTGATTGATTGATTGATTATTATTAAAATTCGTTGTTTAACGAGTTAAAGTAATACCTCTGACACACATAGACCTATAGAAGGAAACCGCTGATCAATTATATATTATAGCCGCTCGTTATTATAGTGTTTGTGAATATTGTTTTAGAGGTGTCTAATGGGAACACTTTATATCTTAACGGTATTTAACGGCATCTTATGGCAACAAAGGCCGTTGATGTGGAAACAGAAACAATGTGTACAGTTTACACTTTAAATCAATATCCCTGATTTTACAAAGAATTGGAAAATCTATTCTTCGTAAACCTTAAGGTTTTCATTTTCCCATATGGTAGTGCCAGTCCCAATCCTGGATAAAAAAGTTGGGCGACGCTAATGCTCTTTGTTATCACACAGTGTCGCAAAACTGAAACAACTACTGCGTTGGCAGATGTCGGACCTTAACTTTACAGAGATATACCTTTATTTAACAATTTACTGCTTCTATATAAGGCCTATATTCACAATCGTGGGCAGATATAAAACCATACATTTAGAGACACCTTTATTTAGCACCACATCGTTTATATATAAACCATATATTCAACAACGAAAGCAGATACATGACACGAGGGAGATACCTGACCACAGAGAAACAGACAGTCTTATTTAACAATGCGTTGTCTATACATAAACCAACAGTTAAAGTGTCAGATTAGTTCCCTGTTGATTAGCACTGGTTCAGAAAAACGGGTCAGATTTTGACGCAGAATATTCTTAATACGTGGGTGTCGTTTTTACTGGAGCAGCCTGTACGTATACCTGAATATTTATGAAGCGCCTTTTTTCAAGGACATCCGATTGGAAGTTATACGAGTCGTTGGCGAAGTCGAGTCTTGAAGATGGTGGAATTCTGAAGCGTGTGTTTCAGATGAGCTGTTTGGGTGTTCAAATTTATTACCATTATCATTATCATCATTATATAAAAATATTTACTAGTTTATTCTAAAATCTTCTGATGAGCTTTAATTATCCATTATCACTCATGTTAGCATTTCTGCGATTTTGTCAGATTGTTTTTCTCAATTAAACGAATAATATATATCATCATCGTCGTCGTGGTCGTCGTAACGTGTCATGATCATCATCGTCGTCGTCATCATCATCATCATCATCATCATCATCATCATCATCATCATCATCATCATCATCATAACTGTGACAATTATTATTTTCATTACCATTATATTATCATCTCTAATTATCATTATCACTATCATTAATGCTTACGATCATCATCATCGTTGTCGTCATCATCATCATCATCATCATCATCATCATCAGTCGCACAGTCATCTGTAGCGGTGATCATCAGAAGTTCAGAACATGACACACGCAGAAAAACTCACATTGAAGAATGCAGACACATACAAGAACACACACACAAACACAGACAGATAGACAAATACACAGGCCAACACACACACACACGCACACACACGCACACACACACACACACACAGGCATACTGAACGACACGCCTAAACGTACAGAACCATATCTCCCCCACTGGGATCGCCAGTCCCAAGCCCGGATGCAGGAGGAGGGCGACGCTAATCATCTTTTTTATGACACAGCGTCGTAAAACACCACCCAACCACACAAACACACATACAAACGCACAAACACAGAGATACATTCACGCAAACACTCACGTATACGTAGCAATAAAGCTTTATAACCGTTGGCATAGTGTGTTCCCTGGTAGAAAGCCGCCACGATCGAAGCCAACGAACCGTATTTATTTCAACGCCCCGATTAAGCCCCACTTCGGGGCTTCTCAGGTTCCACATGCCAGCTTCCAATCGTACGACCTCGCGGGTGGCACGCTTAAACGATTCAGTCCAGGATGATCTCTTGCAAACGAGTAGGTTTTAGTACTTCTGCCAATCTAATCTAATCTAATCTAATCTAATCTAATCTAATCTAGTCTAAAATAATCCAACCTAAGCTGAGCTAATCTAATCTGATCAATTATTATTCTATCTAATTTAATCTAACATAGACGAAGAAGAGAAGAGCAGTCCAGTAAACACCTTTTTCTAGGCTTTCATTTGCCATATATATAGAAGAAGAAGACAATTTTATTGGCTGCTCATCTTCGTCTTCTATACCAAAACACCAACCAACCAACCTACTCAGCGCGGACACTGGATCGGAGCGGGTTCGAATCCACCTCAAGCCGAAGCGCATGAGCAATTGCGAGTTAAGGACTTGCCCATGCAGGGTCCTACGTGGCGACTTCAGGTGGATTCGAACCCGCAACCCTCCGGCTGCAAGGCACCGAACATACCCCAACACCACCGCGCCCCGTTGGCCAGGAGCGGAGTTGGAGCACATATCTCGAACCAAATTTCTTCCCTGGTCTGGATTTGAACCCCCAACCTCTCGATTGACAGTCCTGAACGCTAACCACTGCGCTATCGAGTATCCCCTAATATCTCGTCTAATATGATATAAATCTATATATTTTGCGAAATTCTAGATGGCTATAATTCTTGTCTATCAAAGCCGTCGACGTCTTAATTCTTGTATAGCGTCGCTAAAAGCCCAACCGTTTCTAGACCTTTCTGCACTCTTGGAAGCAATGTCTGGCGAAAATAGGACACTTTGTGTTCGCAAGGTCTGTATTGACCTTTCTTCACCTTTTTCTCCTTCTTCTCTTCCTCCTCCTCTTCTTCTCGATATTTTTCTTCTTCATCTTCTCCATCTCCTCCTCCTCCTTCTTCTTTTCTTTCTTCATGTTCTTGCTCTGTTATTCTTCATAATCATCTACTTGTTCTCTTTCTTCTTCTTCTCCTCTTCCCGCTTGTTCTTGTTCTTGTTCTTCTTGTTCGTCTTCGTGTTCTTGTTCTTGTTCTTGTTCTTCTTCGTGTTCTTCTTCTTCGTCTTCGTCCTCCTCGTCGTCCTCCTCCTCTTTGATTCCAACAACCTCCAACAAGACCTTTTTAACAACAGAAGTTTCTGCCATAACGAGAGATTACCTCCACGGCCACCCGTGTGTTTTATGTACACTCGACACCCGATCATCTGCGCTGTTTGTTGCCGCTTGGCTTCAGGCGCTATCGCCGTAACGATGGCAACGCATCCTTCAAAAATGAAAGGCCTCTTGCCGCTCTGATTCGTCGGCGCTGATGGACCGAATCGGTTGCAGAGGCAGAGAATGCGGCGAGGATCCGTTGGCGGCTGAGACTGATGTTGACGGAGAATGATAATATCCCATCCAATGGATTAGGTCGGATGTTGATGAAGCAGGGATGCGGGATATGGTGATGGAGGGATGTGGGTGATGAGAGGATGGGGAGGAAGAGGAGGAGGAGGGGAAGAGGAGGAAGAGGAGGAGGTGGGGAGGAAGAGGAGGGGAGGAGGAGGAAGACGAAGAGGAGGAGGAGGGAAGAGGAGGAGGAGGAAGAGGAGAGATGAGGAGGAGGAGGAGAAGGAGGAGGAAGAGGGAAGAAGACGAGGAAGAAGAAGAAGAGGAGTAGGAAGAGGAAGAGGAGGAGGAGGAAGAGGATGGGAGGAAGAGGCGTAAGAGGAGGAGGAGGTGGAAGAGGAGGAGGAAGAGGAGGAAGAAGAGGAGGAGGGGAAGAGGATGAGGAAGAAGAGGAGGAGGAGGAAGAGTAGGAGAAGGAGGAGAAAGAGGAGGAGGAGGAGGAGGAGAAGAGGAAGAGGAGGAGGAGGAGGAGGAGGAGAAGGAGGAGGAAGAGGAAGAAGAGGAGGAAGATGGGAAGAGGAGGATGAGGAAGAATAGGAAGTGGAAGAGGAGGGAGACAATTTGAAAGAATAGAATGTTGAGGACGAAGCACAGGAGGAAGATGATGAAGCAGAGTAAGAGGAAGAGAAAGAGGAAGAAGAGGATGGAAAGTAAGGGAGTTATAGATGAGGAAAAGAAAAAAAGAGGACAAACAGTAAGAGGTCTGAGGATGCAGCGGAAGAGGAAGAGTTGCAGCGAAAGAAGAGGAGACCAACTGCTATGGGGGAGGTGGATGGGGAAACGAAAGAGGAGCCAGAGGCAGAGGAGAAGTAGGAGGATGTCGGCGTCTAATGCGCCGTCTGTCATCAAATCATCGTCTCAGTTGAAGTTGGTGCTTAATCCACTTCTTGATCTCGTTGCTCTTCATCACCTTGCTCTTGCCTCTCTTCTTGCTGTTTTCGTTGTTGTCGGTCTTGTTGTCAATGCTATCCATCCGCTTTCCTTCTGCCCGCCTCTCCCTCCATGCATCCATCCACGCTAACTGCCTGCCTGACTCTCTGGATTTTGATCCCCTGCCTATCGATTCTGTTTGGTGAATAGGAGGAGGAAGAGGAGGAGGAGGAAGAGGAGGAGGAAGAGGAGGAGGAGGAGGAAGAGGAAGAGGAAGAGGAGGAGGAAGATGAGGAGGATGAAGAAGACACTTTGAAAGAATAGAAGGTTGAGGAGGAAGCAGAGGATGAGAAAGAGGAGGAGGAAGTAAAGGAGGTAGTGAAAGGAGTAGCGAAATAAGAGGAAGAGGAGGAGGAGGAAGAGGAGGAGGAAGAGGAGGAGGAGGAAGAGGAGGAAGAGGAGGAGGAGGAAGAGGAGGAGGAAGAGGAGGAAAGAGGAAGAGGAAGTAAAGGAGGTAGTGAACGGAGTAGCGAAATAAGAGGAAGAGGAGGAGGAGGAGGAGGAGGAGGAGGAAGAGGAGGAGGAAGATGAGGAGGATGAAGAAGACACTTTGAAAGAATAGAAGGTTGAGGAGGAAGCAGAGGATGAGAAAGAGGAGCAGTTTACACCTCCAATAATGGGCGGAGCCTCTGACTGTTCCAACCGCACCGAGTCCAAGCGGAAGACACGCCCCTCGTCACACTCTCCCGCCCTTCGACGGGAACGGGAGGGGAGAGGGTGAGAAACTGATACGCTACTAATAGCCCACAAATCACGGCCTCTGTCGGCAAACAAAGACGATAAGAAGAAGGCGAACAAGAGCAGCAAGAACTGGAAAAGAAGCGGAGGAGGAAAACGATCGCGAGATTAGATAAACGGCGTTAATTGTTTCGACGAGAAAGGCACTTGCCGACGCGAGCGCCGAACAAAGTGGGTGTGACGGACGATCGAGACCGGGCGTCAAAACTGTTCCTCTTCGGTACCGAGTCCATTTTATTTGTTAGCTAAGCTATAGCACTGACTTGGGTCCGGGGCGCCTCTGAACCGCAGAGTGGCGTTTTATAAATATTCGATTCCAATTACAATTGTTGTAATGGATAGGCCTATACATGTGTATGCTAGAGAACTCTCTCTGTGTTACAGCGCCCCTCCTCTGCTGCTCTACCCAGTGGCGTAAATCATGGGGATGGGGGCAGAGGGGGACTGTGCCCCCAAAGGTTTGACTTAAGCCGTTCTGTCCCCCCAAATCCGGCCTTCGTAGGTACTCTGCCCCCCAATTTGATTTCATTATTTAAGATATTTCTATTGTAACTGGTTGCGGTCTGTCAACCTGTCAGATAATAAAACGAATATCATCATCATCCCAAGTTATGTAAAGATTTTCGCCTCTGGTCTTCCGTTGTTTCCAAACATGCTGGGGAACAATTAATTCCTGTAATAAGAGTTTCACCACACCCTGTGGGCCCGCTGTCTGATGGAGGGCAACGAGAGGTTGGTGAGATGGGTCGGTCGAGCATCCGTCGGCGCCCATTCGAAGCCTCTGCCTCCGTAGCCAGGCATCAGTGATGCGAGGAGGCGCCATTGGCTGCAGAGCCTGAGACAGATGAGCTGTTTCTACGGCAACCGAGACCTTTCATCTTTAATTTGACGAAGATGCGATCATCAATTACCAGGATAAACGCTTTCTTTAGGCGAGGCGGTCAGATAAGAAACAGACGAAAACAGAGAGACAGACGGAGAGACAGACAGACAGAGAGGCAAACAGACAGACAGAGATATGCATACATACAAAGAGACAGACAGAGAGACATACACAGACAGACAGAGAGAAATGCACGCATTCAGATAGATATACATACAGTCAGACAAAGAGACTGAGACAGACAGGCAGACGGAGAGACATACATACATACATACAGCGGCGTAACCAGGGCTTGGAAAAAATTACGCATTTTCCAACACTGAGGGGAGGGGTGCTGTGCCCCTCCCCAGAGTAAGAAAATTTTTTAATTAGGTTTTGTAAAGGTGCGTTTTGGAGAGCATCTTTTTGGTTTGGTTAAATAGCATTTTACACCTGTTCTTTCGCAAATTATATAATTTAATAATCTTCTTAATAAAATTGGCTCAGCCGTAAAGTCCCAGCAACCAACGTATAGTCTGGAAACAGACAGACTCAACAAAGAACTGCAATAAGCTGAAGCATTGAAATTTTATACTTTCACAATGAACATGTAGGCCTAGTTGTCAGTTTTCTATGCACGGTCAGTTTTTTACATTTGGAATAAAATTTAAACCAACAGACTAACTGTATATAGGCCCTATCTATGGTTGTGATGCTTCTTAAAAACGCATAAAACGCGCCTGTCCATCATGAACATTATTCTAAATTTATAACTGAGTTGTCCCTACGCTGTCAAAGACAAGTGCAATACGTCGATGACCAGAAGCGTCAAAAGATCGTAACACATTTTCAACGTTGACTTCTCGACTGGGGTAAATGTTTAGCAGTGCCAACGATGACAGTCTCTCCGCTCCCATGGTGTTACGTAGATATGTCTTTAAGCGTTTTTAATTTCTCCCACGTCCCAAACAAGTGCGTGAATCCGCCTCTATACAACCTAAACATATCTTTTGCATTTTACACAATCCAGTCAACATTATTATATTATTAGAAACATATTATATTATTAGAACACATAACGCAATGTTACGTCACAAACTAACAAGAAATATAGGGTTCAAGGTGGCATTTTTGTTTCTAAACCGTGGTACAATTTTCAATACATAAACCTAACAGCGTTCGAATCTAGAAAGTGGTCCAAAGGGAATGTCATTATGTCAATATTATTTTCAAGTATTGCTATGTAGGTCCACAGACAGCCAGAGATATTTCTCAGCTCATGGCCTAGCGGCTATGGCTCCGTGCACCAGCCTGAGAACCCTCAGGCATATCAGCGCCAGTGCCTCGAGCGTACTGCAAGCTGCATTGGTTTCCCAGTCACTTTTAGTACACGCTCGTCGTTAAGGTCGGGCAGAGATTGATAGTCTGTTTCAGGTCTAGCGCTTTTGACCTCGAGTGATGCATACGTAATGCACAATTACTTAACTGTGTCAACAAAAAAACAGTACTCATTGGAAAACTCGAGGTTTGTTTTCAGAACATTAAAAGCTCTAGCAAAAAATTGTGACTTAGCCAATACTGAAGTGGTGTGAATGAAAACAGCAAAGACAAAGCATTAGTATTTGGTTAATTAAGCAAACAATTTCGAACTATGACTAGCTAATTCAGCTGTCCTTAATTGGCAAGCCTGTCGCTTTATCCATGGCTCCATACTTGCCAGACTTAACCAGTTTAGCTTTTCATCAATCCGAATTCTATTTAAGTTAATTTAACAGTAATTCTTTTCATCAATAACACTTCTATATAGCAAGAATTCTTTTCATAAATCCCACTTCTCTTTAAGCAAAGAATTATTCTGATCAATCCAACTTCTAGTTCAACGATAAACTATTTTCGACAATCCAGCTTACATTTAGGTAAACAATTATTTTCATCAGTCCAGCTTCTATATAGGTTAACAATTATATTTTCTTCAAGCCAGCTTCCATTTACGCGATCATTCTCATCAATTCAGCTTCCATTTAGGTAGGATAAACAATTATTTTCATCAATCCAGCTTCCACTTTAAATTGACAATATCAATTATCAAATATGCCCATGCAAAACAATTTGAGCACCTTAACTGGAGAATAACCATCTTTAACTTAATTCCTAACGCTGCATGTTCTTTAACATAGCTTATTCAAATACAATATCCTTCATTGGGCCTACAAGATTTCTCATTCACACTTACCAGCTTTAGATTCTTCAGCCATCTCATCCTCACGGTCATAACGTCTTAATTTAGTGTTGACAGTCTCAATTTCTCCACCACATTCTTCATTAGGCCTATCGGTAAATCGCTTTTTGTGCGAAAATCCGAACTTAAATAAACTCATTTTACGTCGCAGTTGGTAAAAGCCTCGTTTATAATTCTAACGTCTAACGAAGCCAATAGAAGACGCATTGAGACGCTGCAAGAGTAGCATAGATTTACGGAAAAAGAGCGGCGGCGGCATAATTGACATAGATCGAGGAAACTAAGTAAGTAATCTATAGATCGTTTGTAAAAGCATGCGATTTATAAAAAATTGTAACCTAGAATTAGAAATTCAAGGAATAAAAGTAATCTACGATGTCAATAAGAATTCTAAACGGTTTGAATTTTTAGAGCTGTTAAAATCTTTACGCATTTGCGTAATTGCGTAATGCTAGTTACGCGCCTGCATACATACATACATATATACATACACACAGACACACAGACACACAGAAAGATAGATAGATAGATAGATAGATAGATAGATAGATAGATAGATAGACAGACAGACAGACAGACAGACAGACAGACAGACAGACACGATAAGACAGACAAACAGACAGACAAACAAACAGACAGACAAACAAACAAACATACGGACACACAGACAGACAGACAGACAGACAAACAGATACAACGAGATCCAGCCATACGAACCGGAGGTCTCTTGGGGTCGGCCTGACTCCCTCCGATCGTTTATCAGGCTTCGTTAGATTGCAGGTGTCGAAGGAGTCCATTAAGGGCGACTGGCATCCGTGACGATGGATGTAGATCGGCTGCAGCGGCGGAAGAGCAACAGTCCCTTACAGCGCATCCGATGACCGCCAGCATCCCTATGGATACCTGGCGAAGGGAAGATGCTAAGGTTGATGAGGAGGATGGGAATTCTGCGAGCGGGCGCAGTTTGCGTGCAGATAAAACTGTCTGAATTAAGATGATCTGTTATTTAATTTGGTGAAGGGAAGGTAGGGAGGGATGGAGGGAAACACGCAGAAACTGAGAGAGAGGGACAGACAAAAAGTAGGACGAGGACTCGAGGAGAGAGACTGGTGAATGTAAAAGAGAGAGCGAGATAGACAGAGACGGAGAGAGATACAGACAGAGACAGACAGAGACTGAGAGATACAGAATCAGAAAGAGAGAGAGAGAGAGAGAGAGAAGACAGACAGACAGAGAGAGAGCGAGGGAGGGAGGGAGGAGGGAGGGAGGGAGAGAGAGAGAGAGAGGGAGGGAGGGAGGGAGGGAGGGAGGGAGGGAGGGAGGGAGGGAGAGGAAGGAGACAGGGAGGGACAGGTTGATGAAAGGACGAACAGACGGAGAGTTTTTACAAGAGAGAAGATAAACAATGATGATGTTGGTTCAAAGGGGAGTCCTAAAAGGGCCTAAGCCCCGCTGACAAGAGTCACCCTAAAGTAAAGTAATACTAGTAATAAGGTGGTCGGGAAATATCTATAAGTCTCTGTTTTAAAAGACAGGAAACAAAGGATGCGTTATGCATACTCAGGTAGGAACATGGCTTGGCTCTTGATTGATAGATTGGCTGATTGATTTTGCCGCAGCAAATACCGACAGCCTGATCCATGGCAGACGTCCGCCTGACTTGCCGCAGCGACCTCTCCTCCTTTACAGAAGCCGACCGAGAAAAACACAGACATACCGACCGACCGACAGACCGACAGACAGACAGAAACTAGACCAACAGACGTAGCATCTCATGCGCAAGTGACGATTGCTGTAAGTTTACCGAGTGAACGATGAAACTGACGATTAACAGAGAGACCAAATCAAGTCTCTTGACTGACGCGATCTATTCCATCAGCCGCCGCTAGATGGCCTGACCAGAGTCAGAAATGTATATGTAATTCGGGGCATCATTAGTCTTGGAAACTGATCTCAGGAACTGCAGACAGATTTATCCGGAACGATCTTGGCAACATCGTCATCATCTTGTTCTCGTTCTTGTTCTACTCGTTCTTCTGTTCTTCTTCTTCTTCTTCTTCTACAACAACAACAACTACTACTACTGCTACTGCTACTACTATACTACTACTCTCATCATCATCATCATCATCATCATCATCATCATAATCCTCATCATCATTATTAGCATCATCATTAATCATCATCATCCTAGTCATCATCACTATCATCATTATCAATATTAATCTCATTATTATTAATTATTCAATATCTGTGCCATTTTCTACTGCTACTGCTACTACTACTACTACTACTACTACTACTACTACTACTACTACTACTACTACTACTACTACTACTACTACTACTCACTACTACTACTACTACTACTCATCTGCATGCTACTGCTACTGCTACTGCTACTGCTATCTGCTACTACTACTACTACTACTACTACTACTACTACTACTACTACTACTACTACTACTACTACTACAACTACTACTACTACTACTACTACTACTACTACTACTACTACTACTACTACTACTACTACTACTACTACTACTACTACTACTACTACTAGGCCTACTACTACTCTCATCATCATCATCATCATCGTCATCATCGTCATCGTCATCATCCTCATTATCATCATAATTATCATCATACTATTATTATTTTCATTATTATTTAATATTTATTATTCAGCATCTGTGCCATTTTCTTTCCATAACAGACAATAATGCCAAACGAAGTTTTGCGAGGAGTTGCTCTGAGCCTACGCAGACATAGTTACTGCTGTGGACGTGTTTGGGAAACCTTCCGGAAAAACAAGGCATCTGTCGTTCAACAGTGTTCATAATTTCCCCATCGACGCTCTCTTGAATTTTATTATGATTTAGAGATGGCGCACACGGCTGGATGTTTTAGCCTCTTATACCGACGCTCCATCTAGCGTTTGACCTTAATGTTGGCGTCGATGTAAATATAGATGTAGACTATTTTCTATTATATACAACGATCGTATGGCATCGGATCTCTGGAGATGCGTAGGCAGTGTACCCTCCTGTCCATGATATCAGTTAAGACTGTTCTCTTCCGCCTCGCCTGGAACGGAAACGTTTCTGAGTGGAGATCTAGAAGAGGCGCCATATAAAAACCGATTGATTGAATGATTGATTGATTGATTGATTGATTGATTGATTGACTTACTGACTTACTGACTGAAATGATTGATTGACTGATTGACTGACTGACTGACTGATTGATTGACTGACTTACTGACTGAATGATTGACTGATTGACTGACTGAATGATTGACTGATTGATTGGTTGATTGATTCATTGATTGACCTGCTTGTTTTTAAATGTATCTTGAAAACTTGATTAAGACATGGCGCACGGGAAGAGTCGTGGAACAGAAATCTGGAGATATATTTCTGCCCTGGTCGGGATTTGAACCACGGACCTCTCGACTCTCGGTTGACCGAAGCGCCCAAACAAATAAAATATAGATATTCCCCATGAACAAATAAATAATATTATTCTTGTCAAACCTTTCCCTACACATAGGACTGCTCTTAAAATTAATGTCATTTTTCATACCGAATCTTTTTTATCCAATTTATATCAATTAATTCTGAGAAAATTTGATTATTTTCATTTATTTATTTAATAAAAATTTGATTATTTACATTTATTTATTTCATCCATGTTTCATTTTATGCGATTTGTCGAAATTTGACAGGTTTTCAAGTAGTAGCCTAAAGTTTTGCATTAGAGTATTTTATTGCATTATTTTGCGTGTTAGGCTACTTCGGTCCTTGCTTTGTGGTATGTTTCTAATTTTGATGAATTATGAGAATATTTTTGAATCGGTTGTTTAGGCCTAAGTGCTCTCTGTTCTGTTCTTCCTGAGTCTCGTTGTATATTGAAATTTTGATTTGTTGATTCTAATTATGACCGTAAATCTTGCTCGACATTCGCTCATTTCACTATAAATTGCAATCGATAGAAAAGATTTCACATCAGTTTCTTTCCGTCTTTGGCAGAAGAAGTATTCGAACTTTCGAGGGCTTCATTCGGTAATTTCATCGCCTTCTTTAATTAATTAATTCTGTAATTATTATCAAGCTATATCATATAAAATACAACCCACTCAGCTTTTTCTAAGTCACGCGTCTTTCAACAGGTTTTCAAACTGCGCTGTAAAAACACCTCGGTAACTATATTAAACGAATAATCTTATCTAATACATTGACTTCTATAGCGCCATTATTATAATGCCAGGATCCATCAATCGGGTATCGATTCAAGTGAATTCGCAATCGAAAATCATGATCCATTCGAGAAGTTTAGTTGAAATTCGATAGACAAGAGAACCCGGAAAAAAGATTAGAGGAACCAGAAGACATTTGCAGCTTTGTTTATTCTGGCTTTTGCTTGTTGCTGTAATTGTAATCACAGATTTCTATAGCGCTCCATCAACAGAATAGCTAGGTCTAAATTTTAAGCTGGAGCAGAAAGTTTTAATGCCGTGGCTCGGATTAACATTTTAGTCAACATGCATGCCTCGTGGAAAGTGTACTATTATTAATCTGTGATGTTGTGGACAATAATTTATCATTGGAAACCGTTAAATAAAATTTGAAGGCAGACTTGAATTCTATTGTTTTTTTCAGAACTGAAAACGATGGCAAGGAGCAAACTGGTCTTGTTTCTGATGGCAATCATCTGCTTCTCATTCGCAGATTCAGGTAAATAGAATAATATCCGTTAAATAAAATATTGAATTTTAGACAGGTCTTCAGTGGCGGCGCCAGGATTTCAGGTTGGGGGGCTAAAGCTCAAAAAACTTTCCCTTTTGTCCCCTCCTCGCTGTGATTTGCAGTGATTTCCCACATTTTTGGGGGGGCTGAGCCGCAGTTAGGGGGGCTAAGCAGTAAGCACCCCCTATCCCCCTCTGGCGCCGCCACTGTAGGTCTTTTATTAGGATGCAATTCCACCAACTCGAACAGTTTCCAGCCGCAATTCGTCTCACGCTTGGTCGTTCTGTAAAGTTATTTTGGGGATCTGTTTTGTAGGGACAAGAAAAAGGATGGTCTGGGGTTGGGATAAGAACGTCACGGCGATTATGGCGACGTACGACTTGGACAAGAACAGATACTTGGACTTCAATGAAGTGTTGGGTTACGCCAGAGCTGAGGGAGGAATGCCAGACAACGACGCTTATAACAAGTGGACGGCAGAGGTAAGTCTTCAGTATCTTTCTCTCCGTGTGAATCTACCTCACCGCCATTGTCTCTACTCAGGATCTTCCCTGTATCTTCTCTCTCTTCCATCCGTCCGTCCGTCCGTCCTTCCATCCATCCATCCATCGATCCATCGATCCATCGATCCATCCATCCATCCATCCATCCATCCATCCATCCATCCATCCATCCATCCATCCATCCATCCATCCATCCATCCATCCATCCATCCATCCATCCATCCATCCATCCATCCATCCATCCATCCATCCATCCATCCATCCATCCATCCATCCATCCATCCATCCATCCATCCATCCATCCATCCATCCATCCATCCATCCATCCATCCATCCATCCATCCATCCATCCATCTATCTATATCTATCTATCCTACTACCTACACACTTAAACTTATCTACCTACCTACCTATCTGTCCGTCGGTCTGTCAGCCTGTCTGTCTCGGTCACTTTCTTCTCTCCTCTCTGCCTCTCTCTCTCTCTTTCTCTCTCTGTCTCTCTCTCTGTCTCTCTCTCTGTCTCTCTGTCTGTCTGTCTGTCTCTCTGTCTCTCTGTCTCTCTGTCTCTGTCTCTGTCTCTGTCTCTGTCTCTCTCTCTCTCTGTCTCTCTGTCTCTCTGTCTCTCTCTCTCTCTCTGTCTCTCTCTGTCTCTGTCTCTGTCTCTGTCTCTGTCTCTGTCTCCTCTGTCTCTGTCTCTGTCTCTGTCTCTGTCTCTGTCTCTTAGAAGTCTCTCTCTCTCTCTCTCTCTCTCTCTCTCTCTCTCTCTCTCTCTCTCTCTCTCTCTCTCTCTCTCTCTCTCTCTCTCACACACACATCAGTCCAGTAAAATCGCAATCAGAAATCGGTAAACTATTAAATTTTGAGTCCATGTATATGTCAGTTTATTAGAATCCACATTATTTCGTTGTTCACAGACACTTATAAAATATGCTGACCTGCCTTTGGACGGGAGATTGAGCAAGCATGAGTTGGACTTATATTATAATAGCAGGAGCCAGCCTGCATGAAAAGCTGATCAGTCAACCGTGACACATCGTATCTGGTATGACCAAATCGTTGTGCACTGAAAACTCCATGCATCGATGCTATCTGCCACCGTGTTATATCGACGACGCTCTTACTAACTGACAAATATAAGAACATTTAATTGATCGAAGTCTGCAATGATTTATCAGATTAAAATGTTCACCTCTACTTGTTCAATTATTTGGCTTTTTGAAAAGAGTTTTCTGACGATTTGTCTGAAGCTCATTAGACTTACTGGAGATGGTGGCAGATTGGTTGGAGCGCTTGCTGTGTAGAGCAGAATGTAAGGGTTCGATCCTCTTTCCTTGAAATGTTACTGTTAAACGGTTAAACCCCGGCGTTATATCAAATCAACTGGCATAGGCCCTCTACTGGGCCCTTGTGAGTTACCTAAAGGGTGCCTTACAAGCAATGCAAGTGTTCTGATACATTATATACATGCATACATACATATCTATCTATGCATACATACATACATACATACATACATACATACATACATACATGCATGCATACATACATACATACATACATACATACAGTCAAACATACATGCATACATACATACACGCGCGTTTAAGAAAACGTCTGGTATAATATGGTAGGCCTACCAGTCGTTCAGCTCTGTTCATAATTTCCTCATTCGACGCTCACTTGAATTTTATTATGATTTAGCAACGGCGCACGTAAAAGATCAGTCCTCTAAAAGATGTAACCTTAATCTAACGTTTCACCTTTATGCTCTCGCCGACGAAAATATTGATGTGTACTTCTCTCTATAATAGCGATCATACTGCTTCGACCCTGCTCGTTTTTTAGCTGTTTACCGGATGAGAGCCTTCAACGCGATCTAAGCGTTGATGATCTTTTAGTTTATAAGTAGGAAATATTATCATCTATCGTTTGTTTCCTTCAAGGAAGGCGTTATCCTGTCCTGGCAGAGCGGGCGATAATCTAACGGGCGCCGAGAGTTGGGGTTTATGGCGTCAAGGATTCTATGCAGGGAGACACAGGGCGATGTATTGCTTGGATAGTATAGGTTACTTCAAATGTACACGTATGGATAGGCTACACGTTTTTATATACATGTAGCGACCGTATAATGGCCTTGACTTTACTCACGTGTTGCAATGAATTGATCGGGTTTTGACCTTTATTTTGACATTTATTGACCTCTAATAATTAACCTTTATAATTAGGATGATTTATCAAAGATAAACAACATTCATGATAAATAACATGTGAACATACAATTTATACAATGCGTAAATAACCAAATCCAGAAATAGAGTAAACAATCCTTTAAACTTTCATGTTAGCCAAAATGCGGTTTGCAATATTATTGGTCATACAATAAAGAATATTCTATTCTATTCTATATTAATGCTATTTAAGATATTTGTACACCAGACAGACAGAAAGACAGACAGACAGACAGACAGACAATGAACATGCAGAAATAAAGAGATATAACCAGATTGCTAGGGGTGCAGACAGCAATACATTCACACATAATATTAGAAAAATGTAGTTTGTCAAGATCTCCGCGTGGGCCTGGAACAAAACATTCAGTTTTTTCTCAAATGGAAACTCGCTGGAAACGTTCCAGGAAACATCTGGAAGCCAACCAGCAATTGGAAATGCGTCTGCTAATGGTGTCTATATCGTAAGAAGGACTACATTATATCGTTGATGGAGGAGAATATAATTAATGATCTCATCCGAGTCTCAAGTTCTCAACGATGCTAAATGCTGCACTCCGACTGAGTAAATAACCTCAGTTTATGAAACTGGTTTTTATGACTCAACTGCGAATCGCACGCATTTAATGATCGAACATATTCTTTAGATTCTATCATTTTTATGGGATGGTTTAAAAGGTTCCTTATCAGTTACCAGTTCAAACAAGATCACGCTGAGTGAGTGAGCGAGCGAATGAGTAAACTTGCTGCCTGATTGGCAGTGAGTCAGTCACTCAGTAAGCCACTCTAACTCACTCACTCACATACCCGCTTACTCATCCGCCCTTTCACTCACTCGTCTTTCACTCATTCTGGCTCACTCACTCATCCTCTTACTCACTCACTCACTCATCCTCTTACTCACTCACTCACTCACTCACTCACCCACCCACTCACCCACCCACCCACCCACCCACTCACTGTTCACTCACTCACTCACTCACTCACTCACTCACACTCACTCACTCACTCACTCACTCACTCACTCACTCACTCACTCACTCACTCACTCACTCACTCACTCACTCACTCACTCACTCACTCACTCACTCACCAACTCACTCACTCACTCACACACTCAATCAATCAATCAATCAAATCCTTCATTTGCTCACTGTTTCACTCACTCATCCACCCACTCACTCACCCACTCACTCGCTCTGACTCACTCGTTCACTGTCTCACTCTATGTTTTCATACTTCTTTTACCCCTAGGCTACAATGTAACGGTCTTTTCGATTTCTTCAAGACTACATCACCATCAACTTGATATCTTTCTCGCGCCAAATCCTATAAGTAGTCATCACAACAGAAAATGAAGGTGTCCAACGAAAACTGCGTGGGCAGCGTAATGATAGGTATATATATATATACATTATATATACAGATTTATATAAATAAATATAATATTTTATTATATTATTTTATATAATTATATAAATAAATATATATAATCCATATATATATTATATTAAGAAATTGTGAATCTCTTCGGTATGTATTCGTGTATAAGTCGACCCGTGTATAAGTCGCATCTCTTATAACACGAAAACCTGTAGTTACCAACGAGAAGCTGCAATTCAACGGGGGATGGAAATGTCGGCTAGGATGACCGGGAAAATTGTGGGGTAGCCTTAGCTTCAAAACCGAGTGGGAAGAATGGCAGCGGACCGCGAAAGCGTATATAAGGCCCAGGATCTGGGACCATAGGAGCAGAAAGAGGGATCTTCCGAACGGAGTTGTCCAGTTGAAGGGGAAGAGTTTCCGTTCCTACGATGCTCAGTTCTGCCTAACGGAAACGTTCAAGTTTGTAGGAAGAAACTTCACTGAATACTTGCTATACGGTTAGACGAGGAACGAGAACTGTATAGCATTTAAACCGTTGGTTTCCAGAATGATGAGATTTCTACAGACGTTGGGTGAGTATACGGTGGACCTTTCCATCGCAGAATAGGAGCAGTCCCTTCAGCTAGCTTGAGACGATATGTTTCTTAGCCTCTGCATTTGAGGGTGGGTGGCCTGTCCTCTCTCTCCCTCGCAGACTAATCTTCCCAACGCCAATGTAGGCTATGGTCAGTGTACTTTGAGTAGATATCTTGAAGGGACGCTATATCAAGTTTCACTGATTGATTGATTATACCATGGGCACAGAGGCGCGTTTACCAGTAGGCGAATTAGGCGCGCGCCTAGGGCCCCCAAATCTCAGAGGGCCCCCAAATCTCAGAGGGCCCCAAACGAATGAAAGTATTTTTCAATTATGATAAAAATTATGTTTTGAATTTTGAATTAGCTTAAGTATAGGCCTAGAGCCTAATCTATTTTCTATTTTTTACAGTTCAGCATTCACATGAAAGTATATTATTTTAATTTATAATTGTTTTGCTAATTTGGGCTAATTTTGTGCAAAATAACATCAAACTCGCCATGTGGCGAATGAAAGGCTGAGTAACCTATACCTTTGAAAGGTAGCGGGAAGCGATTCCGCGTCCTTGCAGCTCTTCGTGCCACTGCCAGAGTGCTACCATTACCCTAAAGTTAAACCCTCTTCTCAGTAGAGGCGCCAGGATTTCAGGTGTGTGGGGGGCTAAAACCTCAATTCCTTCCCTTTCTTCCCTCCTCTCTGGCATTGGCAGTGATTTCCAACTTTTGTTTGGGGGGCTGAGCCGCCAATAGGGCGGGGGCTTCAGCCCACCCTAGCCCATGCTGGCACCGCCACTGCCTCCTCTTACGGCTAATACCGATGCAGAAGACAAAATTTGCCATTCTTTGTCTTCCATGAAATGTGAACAAACTTACAAATATTCCTGCATTTTATTTTTACAATAACACTCACCAAAACGGCCTAATGTTCAACTTCGTGGGTTTTTGCCCATGATAGGCTAAACACCAGAGTCCCAGACTCTCAGTCTACAAGCTCAAAAGGGCCCCAAAAATGTTTGCGCCTAGGGCCCCATTTTCTGTAAACGCGCCTCTGCATGGGCAGTGGCGTAGCCAGACTTAAATTCAAGAGGAGGCAACTTCACACGTCACAGACCAGTGCATATGACCTTTTTTTAGACATTACATTTTTTAACTCCGATGATGACACCTTTATACTTTTGTAAACACTCCGATGACCTTCCTTTAGACTTTTTTCCCACTTTACCTCGAATGAACACAGGCGCTTTTTTTTTTTTTTTTAGTCATTAGAACATTTTTTCCCCACTTTACCACTTGACCTCGAACACAGGCGCCTAACAACGAAACACAACGCTTCAATTCAAGATTCAAGAGGAGGCAACTTGCCGAAATCCTGGTCATTTGCGTCGTTGATCAATTGAAACTCCACTATATGGAAAAACCAAGAGGAGGCAATTGCCTCCTCCTGCCTTCATGTAGCTACGCCAATGGAGATGGGTAGGAGGCGCAGGTGGAGAAGAAATCTCGAAACAGATTTTCTGCCCTAGCGTGGAGTTGAACCTCCAACTTATCCAGCACGTTAACCTCTAGACAATCGCCCACCCGCAAAATGAAATACACATGGGCGTATTTAGAGGTTTAAGGATTCAACCAACCCCCCAAAAAAAATCCGAATTTTTTTAATGTTTTTATATGCGAAATACAAAAAAATTAACTTTTCCATGTCCAAGGAAAATCGCGAAATTGTTTCCAATCCAACTGTAGGCCTATAATGTTTTTCAGGGGTGGCGGTATGTATGTTCGTGTTGGCTCTGCCGTCGGTGGATGCGACTGGTGATGATGATGATTGTTCGAGGTGGAGCTGTCCTTGTGCGGGGCAGACGAAGCTCCAGATGATGATGATGAAGCGCCAGAATCCGCAACCGGTCATCCTGCAGAGCGCCAGACAAACGCGCGAACGGACCAGACAGCTACTAGACCGCATCGTAAGTTCATCCAATAATTATTATAGTAGGCTATCATAGGTCTATCCAATGGCAGTGTCATGTCTAACCAATGATTTTTATTATTTTTCTAAGACATATTTTTTTTATTTCTTTGTAAATGGCTGCGGTCTGTCAGCAATGAGCTCGATAAACGAATATACAATCAATGATAGTATCATAAGCCTATCCAGTGATAGTATCATAAGTCCATCCAACCATAGTATCATAGGTCTATCTAATGATAGTATGATAAGTCCATCCAATGACAGTATCAGAAGTCTATCAAAATGATTGTGTGATAAGTTCGTCCAAAGGCAGTGTCACAACCCCGTTGAATTGCAGCTTCTCACTTGTAACAACAGGTTTTCGAGTTATCAGAAATGCGATTTATACACTGGTCGACTTATACACGAATATATTACCAGAGATTCACAATTTCTGATAATATATATATGTATAATATATATATATAATATATATATAATATATATATATAATATATATATATACACAAAGGCATTAGCATATATCTATTTAATGGCAGTATCATAAGTCTAATATTCGGTGACAGTATCATAAGTCTATCAATGACAGTACCATAACTACGTCTATAAAATGGCAGAATCATAACCAGGGTCGACGACATATGGTCGCTATGGAAACACGTCACGTAGGCTATACTTTTCCAATTGTCGTTTCCAGGTATCCGAGCGTTTCCGTAACAATCACGAGCACGTGGAGAGCCTGGAATCGTGCGTCCAGAACCGCGACCAGCGCTGCCTCGGTCTCCACCTGGAAAGACAATGTCGCCTGGAAGGATTTCCACACATGCAGCAGATCCAGAACGTTCATTTCGACGAAGCATCGGTAAATAATTAATTGGATTGGATATAATTATATATATATTCGTTTAATGTGAATCAGGTTGACAATGGCGAAACAAAACCAAGACTTAATTTACATAGGCTACCGGTGCTACATGTTTTTTATTAGTCGTTTCACTGTTTATTAGATGTACACCAAAGTGCGATCAACAGTTGGTTAATAAAAAATATAGCTATTTATTAAACTAAAAACGGTGCTCGTTTTCCAGCTGCAGGCCTTCATGAGGGACGCCCAGCAGCTGCTGTCGAGCCTCGCCGTTTACGTCCAGCAGGCCAGACTGGACGAGCTTCGACGGGTGACGGACCCGATCCGGTCCCTGGCCGACGACATCCAGAGAATCGAGGAGAACGGCATCTACCAGATCCTCTGCAGCCTCCAGATCGCCGCCAACTACCGGGACATCCCTTGGGACGCGACGGTCGCCCGCGGCGTCATGCTCCTCGGCTGCCGGGCCTTCGACACCCAGGCGCCGATCGATAATCGAAACTACATGGTCTTCTACACCCTCGAGAAGCTACTCAACCAGATCGGGAAACAGGCGGCGATGACGAAGCGGAACGCATGGGAGCAGCCCGCGCTACCGCCATCGCCAGAATATCTTCAGATCGGTGAAGATAGAGATGAAGATGTCGGTAACGTCGACGACGATAACAGTGACGATAACAACGACGATATCGCGATGAAGTATCTGCAGATGGCGAAGGCAAACTACGACGGGAATTAAGATTCGGGCGGAATAAGAAATACACAGAACGGGCGAAAAGACAAAACATAGCTAAAATAAGAGACAAAAGGACAAAAGTAACGACAAACAATAGGCGAAAAAGACAAAATGTAAGACTATTATGACACGAAAAGACAAAAGACCATACAACAGACCAAAAAGACGAAACATCAAAAGTGAAATTAGGAGAAAAACAGAGATATGTAGAAAACACGAGATACTCTTTAAAATATCCGAAAAGAGTTGCCTGTTGAACGCTGTAAATTTAGATCGTGTCTGAAGTCTGTTGGCTATTTATCTTATGGAAAGCTATCAAATAAAATGCTAAACTTGTCTCATCAGCTCTTAGTGATCAAGTACAGCCTACCTAGTCTTCTACTTGTCCATCGCTTCCTACCATCTTTGTGGGCCTCTCCCTGAACTGACCCTCCTGGCTGGACTGCTGTTGGACATGGTAGCAACTGTAGAACACTGTGGCCGATTGGTTAAGGTCCCCAAACAGTAACTGTCTCCGGGGAGGAGACTAGAACCTATACTTTCATCGTCCAAAGCAGGCACTCTAACCAATCAGCAATCATGTTCCACAAGGCAGCTGATTGTTTTAGAGCATTGGTTAAATAGATTTTTTAATACTTTTTATTTTAGCAGTCTCTTGAGCTAGGCCTGAGCCAGCCATGGGTATGAAGCATTAGTGACTTCATTTTCGTAGCCTTGGCACATAATGGCATTATGGTCTTATGTTTTGTCACTATCTCACCTTCTCACCGACAGTGTACGGTCATGTACTCATCATATCCGAGTTAGCTAGGGGAGCAGATATCTCAAACCAAATTTCTGCCGTGGCAGGATTTGAACAGCTGACCTATTGACTGACAGTGAAGCACGCTAACCACTACACTGCCAAGCACCCTTGAACAGATTTGATAAATATTCTTTAAATACAGCTCAGAAGCAGGTATCATTTGAACCATTTACCATGCACACCTCTGCTTGCGACTCTGAATACTCAGTACCGCTAGAAGCGCTTTAAAAATGCCCAGATACAATACAATAAAATACAATACACCACTCTGGCCTTGTGCAACAAAGGATCTCTGTCGAAAGCCTTCTTGTAGTCTTCGAGCGCCTCTCACACCCGCAATTTCCCCATTGTTCTCACAGATGGAACAGCAGTTAATTACATTTAAAGCACTTTTTCTTTAAATTTAATGTACATTAATTTCTATTACACATGTCACTTAACGAGACACACATGAACAATTTTTAAATGTGGCAACATAACTGCTACAATAAGCCTCATAACAAGTCAACCAAAGTTTTAAAGCACCGTCACACAGTGCCAGAAGCATCACATTTAACATGTTCACACACAAAACGACTTATGTGTCATTGAATGAAATGTAATCTGACATGTTGTCACATGTTACGGTTAACATTGTTTAACACTTTATCGATGAGCTGCATTGGTTTCCCAGTCACATTTACTACATGACCGTCATTAATGTGCTATTTTTTCCCAGTCACGCTCAGTACATGACCGTCATTAAAGTGTTACAGAGACGAGATGTAGTTTCACATGTGGCAACTACAAGCGGCCACATACCACTGGGTGACAGTAGTCATAGAGTTGTCACGTGACAATTCGTGACGCCGGTCACAGTCGTGGTGCGTGACAGTGATCAAAGATGTCCGCACGTTCTACTGCTGTTCTACTTTTACTGCTGCTGCTGTGACTGTTGAAAGTTGACGCTGTAAGATCCGGTCGTAGGATCCTGTTGGAGTTTGAAGTTCTCGGTCGACAGACCAAATGGACGAAGGATCAGGTTGCCAAGGTCTTTCAACTTTCCTGAAACAATAAAAATTATTATTATTAATATTCATACACATTAATCAAGCATCATTACGTTACCTTTTTACCCAGGCTGGAGTTGGGAGCGCTTCTGAGTAGTTACCCTGAAGGGGCGCTATATAAATTTTCGAATGAATGAATGAATCACAACCTAATTATTATAAATATTCATATGCTTTAATTATCTTATTCATTCATTCATTCATTTTGGATTTATATAGCCCCCCTTCAAGAAAACTACTCAGAGGTGCTCCTGAAACAGTAAAAACCAAGCACCTATCAAGGCTATCAGTGATGCATAGCAGCTGCGGGCGACTGCGGCAACTGATTCTAACCCGATTTTTGTTTACACCATTTTATTTCCGAACTTTGCAAATTCCCAATGCACTACAGGCTGTCACTGTTTTGACGGACTGATCTTCTGAACATTGACCTGATTACGGTTTGGTTTTGGTGTGCCATCAATAAATGCCTTGTGCGTTAGACACCGGCGTGATAAAAGTTACATATCAGTTATTGGTTACGACGTTCGTCCATGTAATGAGGAGAGTATGGCCTCGAGCTTCCAGTCAAGGACCTTGAGCAAATCCTTCATTCACAATTGCTCAACGTCATTCATTGATATTTGGTCATTAATTATATAGTGGGGCTCAATAAATGCATAATAATAATAATTAGAATAATTACAAGTACGAGTTCGAGCCTGCTCCTCTGAGACGGTTACTGTGTAGGGACCTTGAGCAAGTCCTTCACTTACAATTGCTCAGCGCCATCGATGGTCTGTCGTATGGTCGTGTTTGCACTTTTGAACTTTGGAAGGCAGGCAATATCAAACACAGTTGTGTTGTATTGTATCATTGCACAGAAATATGAACTACTTGAAAGTAAAGAAAACAAACCCATCATTTCTGTCTTTAGTTTCTCATTTCGTTCGTTGATCTGTTCGGGAAGTCGCTACGAGACAAAAACACACAGGAGAATTATTTCAAATCTGCTAATTACACGTTACATTAAATATCACATAAATTTGCATGACAGTGTGTGCACCTGGGAACTTCACTGTCTGATTTATGCATTAGTTAGTTGTAGACAGTAAATTCTGATTTACCTAATTTACACTGTCATGTTGCAAGACAGAAAATTTTGATTTACACCATTTTACATTGTAAACACAGTAAATTCAGATTTACCTAATTTACACTATCTTACATTGTAAACACAGTAAATTCTGATTTATACCTAATTTACATTGTAAAGACAGTAAATTCAGATTTAACTAATTTACACTATCTTGCGTTGTAAAGACAGTAAATTCCGATTTATACCTAATTTACATCATCTCACGTTGCAAAGACAGTAAATAACACGTAAAATCTGATTTACGCAAATAAATTACGGGCAATTGGAAGTAATTCTAAAGTATAATTCGAGCTGTTTACCATGCACGCCGCTCTGGCCTGGTGAAGCGAAGGATCTCTTTCGAGAGCCTTCTTGTAGTCTTCGAGCGCCTCATCCAGTTTATCGACTCGCTCGTACAGCTCTGCTCTTCGAAGCAACGCCTTCATGTAATCTGGATTGTACTCGAGAGCCTTGGAACTGTCTTTGATGGCATCCTCATACTTTTCCTTAAGGAAAACAAGTATTGAATAGTCACGGTATCTCTCCACAATAGCAAGAATTTCCTTTCATTGGGTAAGATTATTATTAATGTGTGACCCAAGGAATAAAAAATGGTTAAGATGTAGAAAATTTTAGAATATGAGAATTTTACATACTTTTAAAGACCACGCATTTTGCTTTAAAATGACACCAAAATTTTGGTTCTACCTTACTTTTTGACAAAGTTACGAATGATTATGTGTCCAATTTTGGAAATTATATAAAATTAATTTTAATATGCAATCACGAAAAAAAACCAATTGCTTTACAAAATCCTGAAAATACGCATTAAAACAATGAATTTCAGCAAATGTGAGATATCAGAAATGTAAAAAACATATTTTTACCCATTTCCATTAAAATCTGAAAATGAGCAAAAAATGACTCTCTTCATATTTTGCTGTTTTTCTAGCTGTGTAATTTACTGACATCCAACTCATTTTGATTTCGTGAGTCACATATTATTAATACTATTACTAAAAGTAGTTCTGCTTATTGATGTATCTAAGTTATATTTAGTGGAGCAAGTATGTCTAATGGTATATAATCTGCTCCTCTTATAGATTCTATTTCAAGGACATATGCAATTATATACAAATGCAAATAACGGCTACTTACTCACTTATTTAGTATTTTAGACAGCACTGTGCTACGGTGGTAGTCGGTGTTGATTTTGGTCAAAATACTGAGGTTTGGAGTGTTTCCTAATGAAGAATTGTGGGTACAGCATTCACAGGTGTGAAAAATTATCCTACTTTAGGTGTTGACCGACTACAGCACAATACTCACGAGCTTCATGTAGGAAGCTGCTCGATTGGAGTAGATGATGGCTCGGTCTTCTTTCTGGCAGAGCAGGCAAGACATGAGCGCATCTGAGTAGTGCTCGATCGCTTCTTTGTAACTACCGTCCTTGAATCTTTCGTTTCCTAAGTCTTTCAGACGCTTTGCTTCCTGTAGACGTTCCTGGAAAGGCATCAAGTATAGTAGTATCATTACTAGCATTGTTATTATTATTATTTTATTATTATTAATATTACTAAAACTAATTAATTTAGAACCAGAGATGGGCACGATTAGTTAAATTGCTATTCGATAAGAATTAGAATTAGCTGTTTGTCATCAGTACCACTTGCGACCCAATAAGAATAGATTTCAAGCGCTCGCGGAACAGAGAAAGAGACAGGGTGACTAGCTCTGCTCTAGTTTTATGAGAAAGGTTGCTCCAGCCGACAGGAACAACGAAAGTAGAGCTTCTCTGCCGCTGAGTTGTAGAGGAACGAATCCGGGGGACAAGAAAAACACCCTGATCGGCTGAACAAAGTGACCTGCGGCCAGGAACAGACAAGGCAGAGATACACGGTGAGAGAAGATAACATGGGGAAATTCCCACCACGCAGTTCCGCAAGAAAGTTTTCTTCCAAATGCCCAGAATACATTCAAACTAGGGCTGCGGATTTTAACGATTAATTAATCGATTAATCGTTAAAAATTTTAATCAATTAATTTTGGCTTGTTCGATTAATTTTCTTACTTATTTTATGCTGTCAACCGACCTATTTCTGGAATAAACATATGGCGAACAGTAATAATGTGAAACATTTGAGTGGAAAATGAAGTGATCATTTTCCATTTAAGGTAAATGCTGAGGGAAAAGTCGAAGATGGCGAAATTATTGAAGATTTTCGTAGATGGGAGGTAGTTACTACTGACTATATTTTTCAGTTTGACAATTTGAACTTTAGCATGTCGAATAATTGAAGGATTTTTGCAGTGTATACAGTTTAAACAGTTTTTCACGCTTAATGTAATATGGACCAAATTAATCGAATTTAATCGATTAAAATTATTTTAATCAGTACCAGCCCTAATTCCAACCTGTTTCTCTTCTTCCGTTAACTTTGCCTCCTGTGCTAGAAGCACATCCTCGTTGATGACACAATCACTGGAATCGTCGCCCGTTTCATCGGCGCAGTTTTCCGTCGACGGCTCGTCATACACATCTTCCGTCTCGTTTTCCGTCGTTCTGCTTTCACCTTTCGACGAACCTAAATCAAGAGCATCCATCGCATCTTCAAAATGTTCTGCCTCCGAATCTGATTCGTCCGCATCGATTTGTCGTGATTCGAGAGATGTGTGCACAGTCCGAGATTCGGCGCCCTCTGCAGGTGTATTGTTAGAATCTGGATTTGTTAGGAAGCTATCGAGGAGAGGCGTTTTTTCGTCTGAAGCGGAAGAATTTGACTCGGATAAATCACAGTTGTTATTCAGCGCTGAGTCTGAAGTCTCCATCTTCACCAGAGCCGAAAAATTATAAAATGCAACGTCAGATTAAAATGCATAGATATTAAAAGTCAAATCTGCCCAAACTTTATGTACGGAAAGGCGAAAGCATACAAGGTCACTTCCTCCAAAATGAGTCAGGACGAGGAGGTATCCGTTATTATGTATTATTATTATTAAATACTACTATTATTAGGTATAGGTTTACATCATTCCGTAGGCGAACGTGATTTGTTCCACACATAATAAAAATTCATTCATTTTCACCCTAAATATTGTGTTCGTTAACCATTACTCACCTACTTGTACAGAAGTTGTAGACTGGGAGGTCGCCTACACTCTATTCCATGCGTGTGTGGTTGGTTATTTTTTTATTTCGTTCTGGGTCGCCAGCCGAGTGATGAAAACCTCTACCTTATTTTTATAATTATAAATCGATTGGTAAAGCACAAGACTAAGTAACTAAATGCACCGCAGTTGCGCTTAAGTAGCTGAGCTAACAAGACTATTAGCTCTACACCAATAAGCGAGTCTCGAACATGCATTATCAACAACTTATTGTATTGTATTGTAGTGTATCTATCAATTTATATAGCGCCTCTCGCAGTACACACCAATCAGAGGCAGGCGCTCCCAGTGCGAAAGACCCAGAGAAAACTTATATCAAGCAAATACAAATATTACAAAGACGAAAACACATAGTTTATAATTTACCTTAAAAGCTAAACGAAGTAATGAGGACGAGATGAGCGTGTTTTTATTAATTACAATCAGCAATTATTTAATATTTCGCAATAATTCAGTTAATTACTAAGAAATCACGTTCCTGTTCTTTCTTTGACCACGAAGATATGATGTTACTAGAATGATCAGCTGTTTCCTTCTCTCGTCGCATTTATTAAAATTAATTATTTATAAAAGAACAGAAATTAGGAGTCTTAATTAAACCGTGATGGACAGCTAAGTTTGCAAAACGGAACCTCGATTGTTAAAAGGATCGAAAAATTTGCATGAAATTTACATGTTTACAATACTGGGTAACCCGGTTTTTCGTTCCTGCCATGTATACAAGTCTTCGAAAATTTATCAGCGCCCACAAGGGCTACGTCAGGGGGATCACCTTGATACCGGCGCTATATCAAATAAAGTCTACTCTGTTTTTTCCGAAGCCAGGCCAAAATCCAGGGAGGTAAAGGCAAAGCCAAGTAGCATTCCATGAATCTCATCGGAACATTACCGATCTGGATACTTAAGATACTTTACAAATTGAATAAAATCAACATAATGAAATTGCCCTAAATTAATTTCGTACGAAATTCTTTTGCAATAAATTTTATATCATCTATTTCCCATGTCTGAGTGCAGTATAAATGGTCTGAGTTAGTTTAAAGTTGGTGAATGCTCATACCAAAGATGTTAGAGTCGTAGACTCTAACATCTTTGCTCATACGGTCATGGTCATACCGTTGTGTGCACCTACATTGACAAAACAATACCGTGCCTATGAGTCCGGGTGGGTAGCTTCAGCAAGAATACGTAATAAGTAAGTAAGTAATGCTTTATTGAACCGCCTGCAAATGCAATGCGAGAACATCGGATAATTAGAACAATCTAAGAGTATTAAATTACAAAATCACAGAAATAAAAATAATAAAAGATCATAGCAGCCTATACAATAAAACAGACATCTATGGATCTGTGACAGTAAGGGTAAAGTAAGAAGAAAGATACATGCATATGAGGCAGCTATTTAAATGCTGTAAAATTATATAAAATTAAAATAGGACTAAAATTCTTAATGAAACGAACTCAGTCTATAAAAAGAGACTGTGCGACTATCTATATCTATGGATATCCGAGGTTAAAGAATAAGAACAGGATTGTCTAAAGTCAAGTGAAAATGGCGGCGCCCAGCAAAGACGAACTAACTTCTGGATTTGCTCATCCATTTCTAAGAACTGTGCCGTCCCAACAATATAATTATTATGAGTTGATAAACAGGATGATAGGCGAGAAGAAGCAGCGGTTTAGTACGAACGGGGTCGTACCTACGGGCGGAATTCCTCAGATGGCCAAGTCGCCCGAAGAGATCCGAATACAACGTGTTTTCGAAAGCTGTGCCTTTAAGTCGGCAATGAGTTTCGTCGTTGGTAATGGACACTCCACTCTCTGTCCTTTGTTTTAATTCTACTCGCACATTTTTATAGCGCCTCTTCGGCGAAAATGCAGAAACGCTTTCCGGACGGACGGAATGACGAAAGAAGGGAATGCCTATGTGTAATGGGCGAAGACCAAGAAGTGTTATGTTGCTAGGCGATTTCGAGAGATGGACCGATCAGAACGAAGTCTTGCCCGCAGGAACAACCTTGCACGGAATAGTGAAAAGATTGGCAGCCTATTTGCTGAAGGGTTTAATAATTACCCTATAACAGAGGATGGGGCAAGCATTTAGTATCGGGGTGCGTGTATTTTCTCCCGTCATTTTAGACGTCGTGAGAGTCGGTTATAAGTAAGTAAGTATATCCTTTATTGAGAAGCACTAGCAAACGCACAGCACTGTACATGGCAGGATTAATACATTCGGTACTTGTCGGTTTAACGACCCCAAAAAAGATCTTTTTATTATAACTAGACGAGACCCCTGTAGGCCTACAGGAATGTGTTCACGACAGTTAATATCTGTCTTCTAATGATGACACTAACCTAACACTGACCCTAACCAACCCTCACGACTTCAAGTTTTATAGTCCATATCGGTTACGTTGAGGTTAAGCCTCGTTGTTACGCGCCGTGAGGGTCGGTTAGGGTCAGGGTTAGGGTTAGTGTCGTCCATGTTTCTAATGACGAAACGTTCAGGTTTATGACGTAATAGATAAGTTCTGACGTAACATAGAATTAAAATAACGTAGAATATGAAGAATTTTAAATGAGGTAATATATGAAGAATTTTGGGGGTCGTTAAACCGACAAGTACCATACATTCAAACAAATAAACCAAAGGTAAGGTTATGCGTCGTCAGGGTTAGGGTTAGTGTCGTCTTTAGAAAGCATCGTACATTCCACGCAGCATGCCAAAAGATGCCGTCCGATGCCCGTAAACTTACGCACCCCGATACTAAATGCTTGCCGAGGATGAGTCTAACTGAATCTCCGAAACCTGATTCCAGAAAGTGATGAAAATGTAAAATTTACTGAATTCCTGAAATTATTTAGCTGTCAAGTGTTGAAATCTCAAAAAGCAGTATGGGCTATTTGGCTAATCTAGTAGTATCTTCTGAAAATATCCCATTTTATTATTATTATTATTGTATGAAGATTTACATGCCACAAGTTAAAACACTGCAAATGCACTATTACACAGTGTCACGAGCTACAGTTAAAAATCTCAAAGTGAAATCTCTTGGTGTATTCTTAGTGTTTTATTGTATATTTAATATAGTTTTTAACTATGCCTACTTCTCAAAAATAATTCTATTCTTTTTCCGCCAGGTGGTGCCATGGGAGCTGCGTTCGGCCTGTTCACCGCTGGAATCGATCCAAACATCACCGGAACGGAAACGCCGACCCTTCGTCTCGTCTATAAGGAAATGAAATTGCGAACCGTCTCCTACGCAAAGAATTTCGCCGTCATCGGTTTCATGTTCGCAGGAACGGAATGCGTCATCGAATCAGTATGAGGGAGTATTTTATTTGTCGTTTGATTATGACTGGTTTAATTGGGTCTATTCGTTAGAATGCTCGCCTTGTGACGCTGAGAGTACCGGTTCGAGCTTCCTCCCTATGACGGTTACTATGTAGAGACCTTGAGCAAGTCCTTCACTCACAATTGCTCAGCACCATCGATAGATGCTTGGTCTTTAGATAGTGGCAAGTTTAGTATTTGCAGTTTCATAATTATACTAATACTTAGTTTCGCAATCTTGTGTAAGAAGCAGACAAAAATATATCAATCTCTTCAATAGATAAGATATATAGCATCGTAACTCTCAGTTTTTAAGGTGTCTAAAGAGATTTTTCATTATCCACCGGTCCAAGACATTTTGTGTCTGCATGCATGGCTTTCGACTCGATCTTACCCCACATATTTATTTATTCAAGTCAGTGGTGGGTCGATTTAAGAATCTGACGACCAGAGTTCGAGTTTTTACTGCTCTTAAGGTTTATGTACGAAATCTTTAAATTTTTCACTTTAAAAAACACGCACATGGGAACACTTTCAAATGGTTTCAATTCACAAAGCTTTTAACTCTGCCACTGCCTTACCTGTAGTAGTGCCAGTCCCAAGCCTCGTGCAATAATAAATAATATTCTGGAAACTGTTTTTGGTGAATAAGAGTTTTCATACGCTGGACCTGGCTTTTTGGAACTCGCTCGCTGCGTCTGTCCGTTTCTTGTGTCACCTAGTTCAAAATGCTTATGCACCAGTCTTGAGAATTGATCTTCTGGATTCTGACCTGATTATGACTTGGTTTCGGAGCACCATCATAGTTCACCTTGTATGAGGAAGAGTACAGGTTTGATCCTCCTCTGAGACGGTTACTGTGTAGGGACATTGAGCAAGTCCTTTACTCACAATTGCTCAGCGCCATGAATTGATGCTTGGTCATTAGATAGTGGCGCTTACTAAATGCATAATAGCAATTATAATATGTATAATTATAATAACAGTAGTAGTAATAATAATAGTAATAATTTAGCAATATTAATAACAATTACAGTAATTTTAATAATAGACTAATAGTAGTAATAATAATGGACTAATAATAATTTCTTCGTTGTATCTTGCATTCTGCTTTAGTACCGAGGAAAAACGGAGTTGGTAAATGGAACAGCGTCTGGTGGAATAGTTGGAGGATTGATCGGGTTACGAGGTAAGTTTCAATTCCTCTCTGAGGGAGCTGAGGAATGGGAATCCCCTTTTCAGAGCATGCTCAGAGTTATTATATATTAAGTGTATTGGACTGCTGGGACATACATTCACGCGTGCATACCTACAATGTACATGCATACATACATAAATACATGAGTACTTGTTCGTACGTACATGTATATACATACATTCATTTGTGCATACTTGCACACCGTTATTACATGCTGAAATTTATGAGCATACATATAACCGGGGTGTCAAACCTTTTTGAATGGAGGGCCAGTGGCAAATTTTTCCAGCAAGTGGCGGGCCAGGGTGCCGAGGGCGCCTGAGCAAAGTGGGGTTATGGGGTCTGGGAGGGGCTCTGGGAACCAGTCCCCCAGAAAATGTTTGCAAAACTAAGTCTCATATTGCGCATTTCAGCAAAAAAACAGTCAAATTATGCTTGTAAAATCTTAATTTTGATTTTTGTTATTAGCTATGAACATCACTTAAAACTCATTGAGCCTTTATTAAGCTTAAGGGCTATGTATACTAGTTTCTAAGTATTGTGCATAGAGAACTCACTAATGACAAATTTGAACTGGTATTATCATATTGTGTAGTTTTTAGGCAACTCTCCTATGGCCAGAAAAACATTGTCAGCAAACCAGAAATGGCCAGCGGGCCGGCTCTTTGACACCCTGACCTATGGTGGGGGGGCCCGATAACGCATTGGATAACATCTGGCGTAGAGAGCGAGAGGTACCGAGTTCGAGCCCGTAGGGCGGATATGCTTTGTAGGCTGCTATTAGCGCCGTTGTATTGCAGGCTGTCTGTTCTGTTAGTATTTAAGATTGTTTCAATTGCATAACATGTAAATGTACAGCGCAGTGCGTTGTCAGGCGCTAATAAAGAAAAGATTATTATTATTATTATTAGTATATATGTAAAGCTGTATGCAGGTACTTGTATGCTTGTAAATTTAAGGATGTATATATGTGTGTATGTATGGCATTGTGTGCACTTAGAAGTGTGCTTAGATGTATTCTTATGTTTGTCATACATAAATTAAATGAATAGTTTACTGACTTACAGATTATTCAATTAATGATTGACAGCTTGCTGTGCTGAATGACAGATTGACAGATGGGTGACTAGCTTCGTAATCATTTAATTGATCTTGTTATTAATTGCTTTTAATGTGAATCCATTTCTCTTTGCAGCTGGAGTAAAGGCCGGCATATTGGGTGCCATGGGTTTTGCCGCGTTCTCAACGGCAATCGACTACTACTTTCGACATCATTGAGCGGCCGGGGAAATTGTCTGATAAGCTGACTGTGTAAATTAAACTCTTCTTGTGATGTGGGACATGGTATCCGATTGCGGGACACCACAGCCAATTGGTTAGAGCGCTCGGCCTGTAACGCAGAGTGTATGAGTTCAAGCCTCCTCTGTGATGGTTACTGTGTAGGGACCTTGAGCAAGTTCTGGAGGCATAATTGGCCAGAATCGGTGGTGCTTAATAAATTCACATTGAATGAATGAAGCCATTTATTGTATCAACGAAACAGATTTGAACATGTACAATTGATAGTTTATACTAATGTTAAAGTGTCGAAAGGACAAACCAGAAAGGTCGTTGGAGCCACTTGTTTTATAAGGGGTGTTTACCACTGTTTACTTATGATGAAGATGATGATGATGATGATGATGATGATGATGATGATATGATAATAAAAGTCAATTAAATAACCATGGGTTGATTGTACCGCTTCAACTTGGTGCATATGCATGCCGACTTCCTTTGTTGCCATGTTTTCTGTCTTGAGTACCATAATGACGAGCTGCATTGGTTTCCCAGTCACTTTTAAAATTATGACTACCTCGACGGTACCCATTGCTGTTTAGTCCAATTAAAGTATTTGTCATCATGAAGTAAACAACTAAACATACATGAGTTCACAATGAAATCCTTGCAGTTTGGAGAGAACTTCAGCAATTTAGGTAACCCCCCATCCCAAGGGAATCAACAGAGGAGGAATTGTCCTGATATTGGAATTCCATCTGGAATGTCCTCCCACTTAAGCTCAACTCTTTACTTGTACAAGTCCCTCAAGTCTTTTTTCTTTAGTCGTGGCTGGGCCGGGAGCGCTTCTGAGTAGCTTTTTTAAGGCGCGCTACATAAATGCTCTGAATTAATTAATTGGATATAATTAGACACCGGCCAATAGAAGTTACTAATTACACTAACAATAATAGTTCACATGTCTTGGTTGGTTTGTCGGTTGCTTTTTTTACGACACAAGTACAGTGGTTCATCAATACTGACTTAAATCAAAGTCACTGCAGCATTGGACTATTTTAGTTGTAAACTTGAAATTTCTAAAGCACTGCTCTCCTGAAAGCTAAGCGAAGGGCACCAGGTTATTCACGAGCGCCGTTAGGAGGCACCATCTATTCTGTAAATTAAATGCCCCTCTGATGAGACCTTTACATGCATACGGTAAGATCGATCGATATCCTTGGTCGATCAAATGCCCTCTGGGACATGGCTCTAATAATGTTAGGTGCAAAATGTCGTAATGTTTAAAATTTACATGATTGAGTAACCCTTTATGGGATAGAAACCGCTGAAGTAATAATCAGCTTTTCATTTTAGGCGATAGATACAATACAATACAATACAATTAGACATTTATAACGCGCTTTAACAAGACAAGTCTTGCACGAGAGCGCGTTGCGCTATGTTCTTAGTCATAGTGTAATGAGAATAGATAAGTTTTTAATTTTGATTTAAATTGAGTAGCAGATGAACATTGACGGATTGTAACTGGGAGACTGTTCCATTCCCTAGGTCCCGAGACAGCAAAAGAACGATTTCCAAACTTCCTCTTGGTGCGAAGAACGGTAAGATCGATCGATATCCTTGGTCGATCGCCTAGCAAGGGTCTGGTCGATCGGTAAATCGATTGCGCTCGATGAGTTAGACTCCAAGAGGAACCTGGAGCCAGACCATTATTTTATTTATCTAATTCTACATTACTTATAAAAGTTCAGACTAG
>JACEVL010001300.1:70000-146030 GCA_020284085.1 Aporrectodea caliginosa | reverse complement strand
AAACAAAATATACTAATTCCATTATATATGACTGTCTGAACCATGCTTGTACTAGGCTATTATTATTATTACCCTTCACTGGCTCCCTATCCAACAGCGGGTAAACTTCAAAATCCTTTCCCTCATGCGTAACTGCCTTGTTGGGGTGGCCCCATCCTACCTGAGGTCTTTTTGCACCTTTGTCTCCTCCTTACCTGCGAGGGCCTCTGCGATCTTCGACCCGTGGCCTTATGGTTGTCCCTCGCATGCGCTCTGCTACGGCCCACTCTAGGTGCTTTTGCCCGTGTTGGCCCATCAGCTTGGAACTCTCTTCCCCAGTCTCTTCGCCTTTAGTCAGGCCTACTAGCCCTCTCACCTTCCCAGTTCCGGAGACGTCTTAGACTTTCCTGTTCACTGACGCAGGTCGAGAGCGCTGCTTGATTTCCGAGCGGCGCTATATAAATGTTCGGTTACAATTACAATATTATGGTGATCAGTAAAGTATTGATTAATTGGTCTGTGACACTAGGGGGGTTGAACCCTGCGTCCTGTTTAAGAAATAAATTTCCCATTGCAGCCGTTTCTATTTCTTCATAGATACGGGACCATTAATTAAAACAATCTGACAATGAGCCTTAATTTAGATGGACGTAATAATACATACATGCACATTTATCTCGGCAGAAATTAAATAATGGCGGGGATTTGAACCACCGACCTTATGACCAACATTCCATCATACTAACCACTAGCCTATCAAGCACCAATTTACCTGCACAAGATCAAAAATAGCAACACTCCCAGCCAACATTCGATCTACTCTCCTTAAAGGAAACGCTTATATCATTTATATGCCGCATTTATTCAAAGGCCACCATCATCACAATACGCAGTAGTCTAGTAATAGTCACCATAGCGTGATCGATATTTCCTTCTATATTAAACTAATGCACGACCTCATCAAAACTCTTGGTTTAATTTGCATTTAACTGAATGGAAAGACGCGATACTTCATAATTTCACATAAATCTGACTTCCAGTTATACAGACGAACAGCTTGCGACGAAAAAAGGAAATCTTGATTTTAGGTTTCAACATAAGAAAACCTTATTGAACCGCAGGCACTGAGGTCCAAGACCAAAATCAATAGAAAATTCAAAGCGTCTCATTCGTTGTAATGAAACTGTTGCCATGAACCTCGCCAAAACCTGCAGATGTCGACAAAGAACTGAATTCAGAAATCGAAATACCATCATTTAACAGAAAATCACGGAAAACATTTTCCCGCAAACGCGAAGATCGCTACATGTTGTTATCGGTAAGCAAAATTGGTGAAAGGCATTTGGCAGTTGAACTAACCGTCTAATGCTGGTGTTCAGTGAGACAGTGGTGATATCAAATACACACAATTCTATTATACACCTGTCAATATATACACAAATTGGGCACTGGTACCCCAAACCCAAACAATTAAATCGCCAACATTTTCTAGCCACAGTTGCCCTTTGGATTAGCTTACCAATTCCTTTCAGTGCCCAAAATTGTAAAGTTAATACACACAACTAACCCACTTCTGTAGAAACTATTCAGCAGCGTAAATGTAATGGTTACACACTTGTTAGTAGATGCCCTTATAATGACTCCTCCCAAGCATCACAGAAAAGGTAGCAATTGTTTTCATGCCTCCTTAGAGGCTCCTTCGAAGCATGGTCAATGAAGATAAAGCTACATGTCACACCTGTATGCATACCTCTGGAGAAAGACCTCGAAAGCAAGGTCCCTACTCCCGAGGTAGAAAAATTCAATTGACAGGCAAACATGACAACAACAGTCTAGCCAACCTGCATCATGTTTACTCATTGACTGATCAATAAAAATGGATGGTGCAAGGTGGTAGGGTAATTCACGGACAGTCACCATCCAAACCAAACTCCAGTTTCCTTAACTTCACAGTATCAAATCAACAAAACCAATGCTCATCCACAGTGCATACATACAATAACGTAAATGAGCAGTACCTAAAACAATTAGCAGATTTTTAGCATTAACGATATGAGCATTTTCAAAGGCCTGATACAATAAGACGAAACAGCAACATCTTTCACCAAGCAAAGCACCCACAAATTCCACACAAACAAATTGACCAAATCAACAGTTACAACAGCCAAAGTACTACAGCCAAACACCTCAGAGTACACTAAGACATGATGCTCACCCTCTTTGCTGTGTAATGCATAAGTGGATGGTTGGTTAAAGGTCAGACAATACAGCCACATTCATTTGGCCGCTTTATATACTACCTCACTAATTGGTGCCGTAACACTGTCAACTGCAGTGACACCAGACAGTTGGCACTTTGTAAGGTATGGTCCTGCCAGACATTAGGAAGCACTGAGTGTCATATCTTGGTGTACTCTAAGATCATTGCTAAATCAGTTCATTAAAACTTGCTGAACAGATCGAAAGTTTAAATAACCAGTGCAGCTGAATAGAAATCTCAACCAAAGTAAAAGTCTAACCAAATATATAATAAAAAACAGTTTTAATATTTGAGTAACTCAGTCAATAATCCCGCAGACCAACCCAATGAATAAATATTTTTACAGACTACCTTCATCCCCTGCCAAAAAAATATGCCACAAAAAAGTTAACATTCCAACAGTATTTTGAAAAATGTCGTAAAAACTAAACACTTCACTTAAGGTTTTAAAAAATACTGCAAATATGATAATCGATACAATCGGTCAGATATTTCATAGTTCAGCTAAAGAATTGTAATCCATTTGAAGAACTTAGAAACTTTCAGCTGAGATTCATTTCTGAATAGGTATGCAAAGATTTTAATCCCTTACTGCCTAAGAAAATGTTCCTTTAAGGGAGCAACATAAATGTTCAGATACATATATTACCCAAAAATGCAGAGTAGTTAAGATCTTGTCTCTTGCTAAGCCAATATTATTGACAACATCTTGATGCACGTATTCGAGATCACTACACATCTCATGTTTGTGCTCGATATCACCACATCTCGATGTTTGTATTCAAGTTCACGACATCTTGATTTCAAGTTCAAAATCTTGATCCTCGCATTCAGAGATTACGACATCTCGATGCTTGTATTTGATCCAAGTTCCTCGTCGATCATCGGACGGTCTATCATTTCGAAGCTGTCTGTCAGAGAGCCGCATGATCCACGGTGATGTCGCTGGGGACCAATTGTCCAGCTGAAAGATTAAACCTAATTATTATGCTCCTTCATCTCTGCTCTACTGATGAGGATTATCATTTTTGTAAAGAAAGGCAATGTAATTTACCTTCGAGCACTTAACAAGTAAACACTCACACATTTGTCCTCCCAATTCCCAATTACAGACAACAAGAACTTTATACCACGCGTGATGTACTAAAACATTTGTAAGTCATCTGGGCTAAATAATGTGTAAAGTTACAAAAAGTATTGTTTACCAGGCACGAAGTTCACAAGATATTAGGCCCAATGACCAACCTAACACCTGTATTCCATAATTATCAGTCATTTGCATGAACATAATTCCAATAGTAAATAACGTGTAACTTGTTGCATTATGACAGCAAGAGTGAATGAATAATTTGAATATGCAAACATACACACCATACACAGTAAGGTAAGGTAATTAATTTACTAGGTCACTTCCTCCTTGACTTACCTCTGATCATCATTTACCATTTGATAATGCAGAGCAATTGATTAAGCTCCTTTATCCTAGATACACCTCTGAGCATTTACCATTTAATAAGGAATCGTATGATAATTTACCTTAGGGTACGTATCAGTAAGGTAATATAATTTACCTTTGAGCATTGGCATCAGAGTCATCTTCCACGAAACCACTGAGTTGCAGGAAGCGCTCAAAGTACATCGAGTCCTTGGCCGGTATGAACGGTCTCATTCCTACACAGTTTGTATTCACTCATTTAGTAAATTTATATAGCACCTCTTCAAGATATTTACTCAAAAGTGTTCCAACACTAGGTGCACAAAAGAAATGTCTGCTACGAGCAGATACCAAGTGTGGAAAGAATGTTAGATGTTAAAGTACACTACCATTACAAAAAGTTAGAATGCATGCAAAATCACACAGAAATGTGAGTCTGAGAGGTGGTTGAGTAAGTGATCAGGTGAAGAACAGTTAGACAGCCGGAAATAGTGAGTTTTTAGACGTTTCTTGAAGGAGGCAAAGATTACAAACAGTAAAGAGATGCTGGTAGTTGATTTCATTCAATGCACGATAACCCATAACAGTTCTGTATTGTGACTCAACCAAATGACCAATACCTGGAGATTACAGACTGAGGAACGACGTAACGAGAGACAAGGTTCAGCATTCAAGGTTCAGGAAAAAAGGAGCAAGTTCTTGGAGACAATCTTTACATGCTAACCCCATAAACTGTGGTCGATTATAAATAGCCTCCTTGGGCATCCAGTACATTCATGAGCTGCCCCGTCATTCAGAACAGCGGAGTAAGTGGAGTATTCTCCAGCCAACTCCTATCTTCCTAATCTTGAATTCATCAATTTAAATGAGTGGGTTGAAACTGTCCAATCAAGCGGGAATCTTGAATGCCCGTATTACCAGGTTTCAAGATGTCTCATCCAGCAATGCACACACTGCAATCTACGTTTGACATAACTGGCTGACTGCGTATCATGACGGGACAGTCTGGCAGTAACAAATCAACCAAACTCCTTGTGGTATTATGTCAAACATGTCCATGCAGCAATAGAGGAAGGTCGCTAGAGTGCAATTGCTCCTAGTGCTGACTTGAATGTGTGTATATATCACAGATATACATATACGAATATATATCGACAGATATTATATATAATCTACTTTTATTCATTTATTTTTTTTATTGAGGAATTAATCTTCCAAATGAAACAACTGTACAACACATTCTATCATGAGAACCAGTATGTGGCACAATAGAAGTTAGCAAACTGGATAGAGACTGACCGACAAGAAGGTGCCTTCGGTCTGAACCGTAGAGGTCAAGGACTCTCTGACAGAAGTCGGGAAATGTCATGTTCGTATGCCATGCTTTGACGAGCAGCGCAAACTCCTGCAGTTCAGACGCACTCAGCTTCGTATAGAGCTACGACACAATCAGAAATAAGCTAACCGAAACGTCTTTCTCTTTCATTTATATAGCTCTTGTACATAAAAACAAGAATCAGTTGATGCATTAAACTATTGCACATGAACGGTTTGCTCATGGTTATTATACAGTAACCATCTCGGTAATCTGTGCTGAACGGGCAATATATTATTATTATTATATTCGTTTATTTTTAGCACATAAAAACAGCTGACACACCAAAACTGATAACAGCTAGTTCAAAGAGAATAATAAAGATAGAAATCAAAATATAAAACTAATGTTCACAGGAAGGTTCAAAAGATGGAATTAGTGTTAACTGGTACATTTTGCAAAGACTCAAACTATTCGTACCGGTAAAGGACACGAGTAACATAATTTCTATTGTCCTTAAAAGGTAGTATGTAATCATGAGGTCGGGCCACATTATATATTGGCATATGTTAGTAGGTGTAAAAAGCTCCGTCAGAAACTGTTTCATTGGAAAAGTTAAACGTAGGGCTTCAAATAATAATAATAATGTCACTCCAATGATCTATGCATTATCTGGCAGTTACTGTACATTCCATTTCAAACAGTCACCACATTGCATTGAATATCATAGTCACAAAGTAAAAGTCACTGTTAAGTAGTCACCTTGTTCATGTAATCCAGAATGAGTTCATTGGCTGCTGGACTGATCTCAGTTTCACTGTTCTGTCGAGTCAGATGTGAAAGAGCGGAGGCAGATGACGCAGTACCAGTGTTACCCAGACTCAGACTCGAATGAGACAGACTGCCACAAAGACAGTAACACAGAAACAGAACACTTAGAACATTGTTACATAACATAGTCACTACATACCATAGTTGAAACAATGTCCATGAGTGCTTCATAATTTGTACATAATTGAGCATAAAATAAAGCTCTTATATTTGTGTGCATTTATAAAAGCACTACTAAAAATAAAAAAAATACATTATGAATTACTGGAGACAAATGTTCAGCTAACAACACAAAATGACAAACAATGACACCCTAAAGAGAACATTGGTAGTAACAAGCTCCCTAATGTCTACTTTGTTGTTATTTCATACAACTTGTCCCTGGTTGCAGTGTGACAACCAGTTCATTCAATAAATGGACATATATAGATGGATAGTTTTCAAAACCTGAGTTGACCTGACCTGACTTGCTTTGTATAAGATACTACGGTACTCACAATCCTAAACTTCCATTTTCTTTGCTGAGATGTGAGAAATTTGTCATGAGCATGTCGTTGTTCGATAAATCTAAAACCCATATAGTCTGGATTAAAGGAAGAAGTTATGAAGGCACTCAAAGATCACAGGCTGCGGGCAGGGATGCAAAGAGAGACAAGCGACTCAAGATAGGTAGTAGTGCTCATGGTAAGAATTTTATATGTCAGACAGGCCAATGTTAAAATCTGATTCTGAATTCCACAGGAAGTCAATGCAGCTGATTAAGTTGGGTTAAGCAGTTTGTAACAGGTGGTGTTGTGTAGCATCACATGGGCCAGAGAATTTTGGATGCATTGAAGCCTGTTGAGTTAAAGATCTGAGATACCTGCAAAAATCATGATTTTTGCAGGTATCTCAGATCTTTAACAAAATCAAGACTAGGGTAGACAAGGTTTGTGACACGTCTTTAGAAACACATGACCACAACATGTCTTCACAACAAATCTCCATGATTTGTCAATGTCTTTGGAAAGAGTAGACCTTATGCGCTGCATCGCCATGATTTGATTGAAACAAGATGTTATTGCTACATGCGGTTGAAATGTGACATTACTGTCCAGATTTACCCAAAGTACCGTGACAGTTTTTGATAGCAGAACAGCAGTTCTAGCAAAGGTCATTGCTGGAATGAGAAGGAAAGGAGTGCACGCGTTCACCTAAGCCAAACATAATTGCCTCAAATTTCAGTGTTAATGGCCAAACCGCTGAAGCAGAACACTGAAAAGAGGTCAACAAATAATATTAGCAATAAATTTCTTATTACGTTAATAAATATATTCATGAAACATACTTCACCATCTCTGTACTTTTTAGTCAAATCTTGAGGGAATTTTCTGTCTCAGATTAGAAAAATAAAAAACTTAGATGTTATCAAAAGAAGTATTGTTGGCTCACTTGAGTAAGTGTTATCCTTACGAGCCGAAGCCTGTGTGCCTTCGATCAAACTGCGATCGAAGAAATTCATAGTAGCATCTGTGTAGATCGACTGGAAGCAAAGATCAACGTAGGAGCAGATCTCTTCAGCAATCAACTTGTAACAAACAACATAGCACAACAATTAATTCTTAATTAAGTACCGGTAGTTGTATAATATTCTTATTTCAATAACTCAAGGAAATGGAACTGATCTTACAGGCAATCATCTGTAAAAAAACGATAAACAAAGATATGATAAGCATGAAATTTACAGCTTGGCATTACACATTATTGTTGGTGGTAAATAAAGTCTCCACGTCTCAAGCGGAATATAGGAAAAGTGTCCATTTCTTCCTTTTCGGCCTTGAGTGGCAATGCATGAATCGAAGGTCATGGATGTGTGGCCAGCATATTGCACAATTTACCGTTTACTTATCAGTTTACAGTGGTACCAAATTCTGCTGCTTGTTGATGGAGATCAATGTGCATAGACATCTTTTATGTGGCTGTTACAAGGATTCTGCTCCATTGCTCGATCAGAGGCCAAGCGCACGAACAATTACACCACCAGACCTATTTTGGAAGATTTTGGAAGCTGATTGGCTGGCTGGAAGGCTGAATGACTGGTTGCCTGACTGATTGACTGGATGACTGTAAAGTTAGCTGACTAATTGATTGACTGGTTGCCTGACTGAATGGTTCACTGACTGACTTACTCGTGAATCACAATAAGCAATGGCCAGGCTGCAGGTTGTCGTTTCATCTGCTGATTGTGTTTTCGTGACTTCACCTGTAAAGAACAAAAGCTCTCTTTATTTTTACAAATTCTGAAATATAAGAAAACAATTGCAACCTACTGCAAAGTCATCCCAGATTTATGACTAGTATCATCATATCTTTAAAATTAGATGTTATAACATCAGATTAGACTGAATCCCAGATTTGCGGTTAGGATCGCCACATCTATAAGACTAGAATCAGGTACACAGCGCCGTACGAGAACCTCACGAAGGCGCATTAAACAAGATACCCGACTCATAGCCAATATTGACATATCTATAAGGTTAGTTTAGATATAATAAGAGTAGACTAGATCCTAGATGTATGGTAAGATTTCCATGTCTATAACATTGTAATGGATAAGATTAAAATAGACTCAATCCCAGCTTCATGGCTAGGAGTTCCATATCTATTAGATTAGATCAGATTGGATACAATTAAACACTGGAGTCTCCTTTAGACACCACTCTTGGAAGCTAAATCCAGTACAGCATTATTTACTCATTTACTTATTTGAAGTACTTGTGACACGCGTGAGATATAACTAAATATGAAGTCGAGGCATGAATTATACCATTATGACAAAGTTTTATACAAATTTTATTTCCGATTCAAACACGTCAGATTACAATTAATGTCATAATCATGAATGCTACTAGAAATATCCAGCACATCAGTGTATTATCTTACTTAGCTTAACTCATATTTATCATGTAACAGAGTTTTGACACACTCACCAAACTTAATAGCGAGAATGTGCTGGTCATCCTCTTTAATATATGACACTGCTGCCACCTGGTGGATAGGAATGCGTAACAATGGCTCCTTAGAAACAACAGACACATTCCATGAACACCTTCAGAAAGCAATCTGTCACTAGCATAAAAACCTATTTAACATTAGCATAAAAATTTGCCTACATCTAGCACAAAAACCACTCTACCACTAGAATAAACATCAATCTACCACTAGAATAAAAAATACCAACCTAACACTAGATCAAAGGCACACATTTTCGACAAGACAGGAAGGATACAGGGATTGAGATAAGAACACTTTATCATTCAGAACGACAGCGACTTACAGTGACTGAATCAGTTACTTTTATTTGTATTAGAATTGATCTCCTCTGCTACCGTTCACTATGAGCGACAGCGAGGAACCTTATTTTAGCAAGTATAAATACACGATAGATTGGGAACTCAAATTGCATGTAGTGATGTAGCTTTTCCGGAAAAGTATTTTGCGGAAAATTTTCCGGAAATTTTCCAGAAATTGTCCGGAAATTTTCCACAGAACCGGAAAAATACATTTAACTCGTAATGTCAGATTTTCAGTATGAGAGGACACTAGAAAATTTCTTTGTTTAAAATTCCTTTTATTTACAGTATTTCTGTCAATGTGGGTAACGTTCACCTTAAAAAAATTAAAATAAACATTAAAGACTGTTCATTAGTGGTTCAGGCTAAAGTAGCCTAGTTTGATATGTTGTTAGTGTTATAAACTATCAGTATACTGTCTGGCAATTTGACATTTTGGAATAGCCGCTCAGCTATTAGTCAGCTTTGCCCTTAGTCCTTACACCGCTCATTGAAGGCAACAGCTCATAGACAAACAATTAAACTAAAACACATTCTTTTGCTACTTACCAAGAAAAGCAGATTTGAAAATAGATTAGTGTAAGACTGCAATGGCAATGCCCATAACATTATATTTTAAGACATAAAATAGTAGTATAATAGGCCTTATAAGAATTAATCTGTTGCAGTATCGAAATGGTGTATGTAGTACTACTGCATCAATTGCTGTTTTTGTCTCATATTTTCATAACTAGAAAATATTAAGGAGACTAAATCATACCAATATTTTCTCTAAATTAGCAATGAAGTTTAATTCCAATTAATTCTTAAATGTATTGTTGTTGTTGAGCCTTGTGAACACACTGAACAGTGCCATCTATTGAATAAACATATGGGTAATGAGTAATGGGTTAGATAATCTATTTGGGGCCTATGATATGGGACATAATGACGAACTGTATAGCTTAATCATCTTTAATGTTATTGATATGCTTGAGTTTTTGTACACCAAAGTGTGGTATGCAGTTGGTTTCAATAAAGAATATTTCTTCTTCTATATCAGTTATAACTACATAAGACAGTATAGAGTAAGTGATTTTTAAATATTATTATGCATTTAAATTGTTATTTGGTAATATTATATTGATGGAAAAATATCGAAAAATTTTCCGGGAAAAAACTGGAAATTTTCCGAATTTTTCCGGAAAAATATGAAATTTTCCGGACAATTTTTCCGCCTCACAACACTAATTGCATGTAGAAATGTTATTGGAAATGGCACTGTAAGTCGGCTCTATACCCCTTGAAAACTCATATGACAGCATGTGGCTTTAGACTTCATTAAAGCTGCATAACTTTACGATCTCCTATATCTCAAAAACATTTTCAGCTCAAAAGGCATTTGTTAGATAGACGTGCTTCAGCGCCTTTGTGAGGTTTGTAAAGAGACTGAATAAGTGTTTAGATACATAGATCGTATCGTATCTAATAATTTATATAGCGCCTCTTGCAGATTAACTATTCAGAGGTGCAAACATACATACTGTAAGGGGCCAAATTTGGCTCATGTCTCATCTGAGATTTCTTTTAGGCTTGGCACCCAAAATCTGAACTTAGCTCTGCCTTACCATCACCTCTGTTGCCAATTGACCATCTAAATTTCCACTTCTGCATCAATCTTGGACTCATAAAACACTAGAAAACACTAAACAGCGCACTTAAAAATGCAAATCAAACAGGTGTGCCTCACTTGCACAAAAGCATGGGCTTGTTTCTCTTACCTGTCTTTTGTCTTTTGAGAACAGCTTCATGCTGTACATATCAACGTGTAATGCGGCTGTTGTTTGTGGGCCATGAATCTGAGTCAGTCGCTGTTCCCTCTGAAAATTATTAAGATTAAGAAACACAGGAATTTTGATTACAAAAAATATTATATGCTCAAAACAGTCAACACCTGCAGCTGCCATAAAACCTTATTCTAACCTAATTCTAGAAGTTACAACATTAGATTACAATCAGATTTAATCTAGGATTTAATTCTGTAAAAGGAATTAATCCAATTCTACACTGCCAGGCTGTGACAATGAAACATTTTTGATACTAGCTACAAAAATGAATTTTAAGTAACTAAAAACTACTTAATAGAGGCTTTGAAAAGAAAATAATTTTTTTAGATCATTATAATTAATACTACCCAAAATTTATTTAAAAATCACAGCACAATGAGATTTTGAGCAGCAGGCAATAACTGCTACAATTTATTTAAAGTAATTAAAAATGACTTAAAATAGAATTTAAGAACTCTTATTACAATTTTAAAACAACACTTAAAATCCTAATTGGCTCTGACCTTTCCAAGATCAACCATTCTTAAGACCTCTGTTCGACTTGATGGGTCAAGGGTCAAAGCAATTTCCGGCAAAACACCAGCAAACTAAAAAATAAAACAATGGTGTACAAAAAAGAACAGAATTACATGCAATGAAACATCATAAAAGTTCAGCATACAGTCATACTGAGGATTGTCATGACAGTTTAGGAGAAATTCTGGTCCACAGGTCAAACTTTGGGTGTGGCATCATTTAAATTGGCCCATGGGCTGACTTGAGTTTAAATTCCATCATCTGATAATAGATCTGACAAGGACCTTTATGTAGCATTGTACCCTAAAACTTCATTTCTATTGTCTAGGCATTCAATAGTTCATTCCCAGCTCCACTGTTTGCCTACATTTTCATGATGCGAAATTATTTTTTCAAATTATTGTACTATCACTGATTCCATAAGTTGCAACAACAGACTCTTGAAAGTTCATCAAAATGAAAGCTGGAAGATGTTGGCAGGAATTTTTTTTAAAAGGCCAGAAATAAAATATTTTGATGATAAGTGGGAAGTTTGAGTACCTCCCATATAGGGAGCCTCTTAATATGGTAAAACAGTATGATGTTAAAAGGCTTAACATTTCCATGGCAGATGCATAATAGTCTCACAGTTAGCATGCAGGACTGTAAACCAAAAGGTCTGGGGTACAAAATAACTGCCACAGAAGACAGATGCCTTAAGATTTCAGCTCCCCTTGTGCCCTCTTGGACACATGGCCATAAAACGAGTTCAGTGATTGGACATTGCCCATGGGAAGACCAGGTGGTAAATGAGATGACTGGCCACACACCCTGAAATACCAAGGCCATGAAAATCAAGTCGTTAACTTTCATACACACAACTGCCACTCAGGCTAGTTTAATGGACTGGTCTTCTTCTTTAACAATTCCAACCATAGAAATGTTCACAGATTCGAGGCATTGGAGCGGCAAAGCAAGACACAAATGAAACTTCAAAAAGTTGAGGCATATGATTCCAGTTTACAAACCATTTTGTAAAGCTGCTGAAGTCTCACTACTACAGCAAGTTTACAAAAGGATGCTTGGTTGCATATGGACAACTCTTTGCAACATACAAAGCACAGCCAATGCCATCAGTAAAATCAGTCAATAAAATACATAAATTAATCAGTAAATGATGGAAACTTACCTGAACTTCTCTCTCAATTCCATTACCAGCAAACATTCTCTTCTAAGCTCGGAAGTCAGTCAGTTGGTTTTTCTGCCAAAACGCACTGTACGCATTGACACTTTATGTTTTTGAATATTTTAGACAAAACAGACACCTAAAAGAAAGCAGAACAAACAGTCTAAATGAACATATTATGTGTCTTTTCTGCAGTCTGTTCACACATCAATATTATCATAAATCCTCAGAGATGTGTTCTTGTGATTGAAGGATGTACTGACTTAAATTGCACAAACATCACAACAGGCTAGGTGGCTCAACAATGAACTGTTATTTTACATAAAAGTTCAAACCCAGTTCTCAGAAGTGAAAGGCATACTTGTAGTTGGCCATTACTCCATGCTAATATGGCAAGGCATTTCGTGCATTCACATTTTAATTAAAATTCCTTCACACTTCAAAATAGATTTTAATTTTACCACTACAACACTGTTCGTCAGGTTGGTTTGACGTTCACACTCAGATATTATTTATTTGGCATGGAAAGCAGCAGTTCAAATAATCATTTAAGTGTTTTCATATTGCCATGTTTGCCACAACAGTTTTTTTAAGTACCAAAACCTATGTTATTCAAACAGAAAATCACCAGAAAGTATCAAACTGCTTTCATGTCAGATAACTGGTTTAACTAAAGCTTTAATGCTTCCAAACAGGAATTATCTACCTAGGCAATCACCAGAAAATCTCAACCTGCTTCCAGTTACTGGTTAATGGGGCTTTCTCCATGCTGCAGCCCTTTAGGGCCCCATTAACCAGTAACTGGAAGCAGTTTGAGATTTGCTGGTGACTGGTGCCTTTGTGCGAATATTTTCTAGACGAATGCCAAAATACGAAAGTTTTGAAATAATTATTTAACCTGCGGCTTTCCATGACGAATAATGAATATGATATGAACATCAAACCAACTTCACGATGGAATGGGGCGAGGCCACACCAATTAATATAACGAACACAACTAGAAATTAGTTTATTCGCCAATTTGATTAATTGACCAGCATCAAGAAGACATCTGACAGGTTACGCTGTTTTGAGACGATAATCGAAACTTGTTGAATAAATATTTGTAAACAAAACCAACCTAAACAACACCAGACCTGTAAGACCATATTGTATTTATGTAGCGTAATTTCAGTAAGTAAGCAACGGTAAAGTTCGATATTTTAGCCATTCTTGGCCATCTGTTTGGCATCTAATTCTAAATAATGAAAACGGAAATACAAATTTTGAGCAACTTAGACTGCTATTTTAATAGCAAAAGTTACTCCCCAGTCACTATAGTCGCCTCAAGTTCTCCAACCGATCCATCTCACACTGCACTTCAACTCTCGAACGAACTTCCTACGGAATTCCGCATATTCTCAGTTCCTCAACTAGTACTAAATCTCACCTCTTCAAGAATCCTAACGTAATCCACCCTCCACTCCCACTTCCAAGCTTTCGCATATTCATAGAAACCTTCCATTGCAGCTGCCGTGCCTCGATCATCTCTCTGGCAACCGGACTGGGATCTCCACTAGACATTGATCTCGAGATCGGGACAACCCTTCTGATACGACGCAGCGCTCATGAATAAGCTGCATGCCCTGCACTTAGCTTCAGAGTAGCGGTTTACAATTTAGGTGTTTAAGAGTGTTGTGTACAGTTACAGTTCGGCTGTTCAGAGAAACCATAATAAATTATTATGAAAAACCAACGTTGCAGTGCTGCACACGTAGGTTACATTGGCGCCGGTTCTGTACAGTACTATACGGTGATTTATCGGATATTCTTATTGACTTTCGACCGGACTCACCCTGCCTGGAATTTGATTTGCCCGACGATTTTGTTTAATAGTGGCATAAAAATCCTTTGATTAGATTACGCTAGATATCAGACATCTAGGCAGGTTATGAAACTGCTCCACCTGCTGACGACTGACTAACCGTGCCTTAGGCAAATTTCTGCGTAATATTATTACGCACATAATATCTTTCGTAAGAAAAAGTATAAAATAATAATGATAAATAAATAAATAAATAAATAAATAAACAAATATAAATAAATAAGTAAACCTATTTGGAAGGACGAACTTAACGTGACAGGTAGTAACTTACTTACGTCAAATGTAGCCTCCCTCTTAAACAACATGTTGCTAGCCATAGATCTGCCATAGATCCAGCAAGCACACATAAATAACGTTAGCTCGTAAGTTTCCGTTTCAGACACCTTTACAACAATTTTGTTTTATATAAAACTTCCGTTTAAACACGAAAATTGGTAATTCTAATATGAATAATTAAAGAAAACTAACCGTGACGAGAATTTTCTATCAGAGCCTACATGGGGCAGTCATATTGTTTACATGGCGAAATGATCGCAGGAGGGTGGATGTTGACAATTACCTTCACTCCACTCAATTGACAACACTGTCTCTACTCTCTCGCCATGGCTAAACGTATTCTGCAAATAATCATGTGCACTTCCTTCCAAAGGATGCAAAGCTCAAACAATTGGAACGTTTTGGCCCATTGAATAACGTCATGACGATTATTGGCAAGCTTATAGTATCGGGGGCTGAACGATATAGTACGTAAGTTTACCGGCGTCGTCACTGTCGGTTAGGGTCAGGGTTAGGGTTGTGTCGTCATTAGAAAACCTGGTACCATCTGGCGTCCGTGCAGCATGTCCAAAGATTCTGTATAATCATTGAGCCCCCGATACTATAAGCTTGCCGATTATTTATTAAAAGTTATTGAACATTATGTGTGTGCAATAGAAGCAGGCTTCAAATCTCACAATTTCTAATATTTCTGTTATGCTAATGGAACAATAGTCAATGATGGTGCAACAGTGAAGCTCGAAGTTCTTGTACTGAAGATTATTAATTAACAGGTTGCTCGAACTGCTGAATACTCAGTCTTTCTGTTCTGGTCTCAGCATTTTTGTTTCTGCACGCTTATCCTCCTTAGGCTTCATTTGTGTTTCATCAGACTAACCCATGAAATTGACTGTATTGGAATGCCTAGTGCATTATTTTATTATAATGGCTCTATAGCAGTTATAAGATTATATTAGGTTAGATTGTTTTGACCAATTAGAAGACATTGGCCTTCACTTTGTGTAACTCTTTGGAAACTCTAGCACCACTGGTAGTTTCACTATATTTCTGTTATCTATACTGTCATCCTCATTGTGTTTTAAGAAGTCTTTAAATCTGCTTTACAATTTCTTTACGATATGTGTTGGAATGTCATTTATTAGTTGTCACGGATTCTGATGATTCACCGTAAACCGTAATTCTGCGATGGATACAAACAAGGCATCGCCTGAGATCCAGGTGCTTACAGATGACCTGCTTTCACCTGACATGCCAGCATCCACGGGACCTTTTCCCTTGATGCCAGGAAATCTTGCCATGAACCGATCCCTGGAAAACATTCTACTGGATACATCTCCGATGGATGAGAGCATTGACCTCGGAAGCAGCGAGATGATTCAGACCCTGGACCCACTTCCATCGCTGCCCTCGTCTTCATCCATTAACGAAAAGTTAGAAAGTCATTTGGATGAAGGTGATCCAGAGGCAATCAATTTAGTTGGGGACATCACTGAATGTGAGGAAAATAAGTTGGAAGAGGTGGGAGACTTCGATATTGACAATGTTCAGGAAACGAGAAAAGTGTCTTTCGAAGACATCATTGCCCCAGTGGAGGTAAACATCTTGGCAGTAGAAAACACTGGAGAGGAAAGTATTCCCGAATCAAAAAAGAAGGAGGAGGAAGAGGAGGAGCTTTTGCCAGGTGAGGATGTGATCTCCGAGTCATTTGGAAAGGTTTCCATCAGCGAAGAAATTCCAGTTGGATTTGTCGAAGAGAAAGGAATGCGGGCAGCCGAAAGTAATCGCAGTCTGATGAAGTTCTTCGTGGACAGTTCAGGTGGATCGGACGTTGAAGGCAAAGGTTTCTTTGATTCGTTTACAGCTGATGAACCGGGCAACGACCTGTCCTCTATGCCGCCAACGCTGCAAACGTCGATGGAGATGGAAAAGACTCCCTCCAGTCTTCCGCCAAGTGTTCCTCCATCCCCACACATAATCATTCCCCAATCAAATTCGACACTGCCCTGCCCTGTTGGGAGCCCCGCCACAAAACTTCCGTTTTTCCAGGTCCCATCACTTTCAAGCGGTGGTGCAGAACTTGAGGCGGAGGTGAGGCGTCATCTGAGTTCTGAAGGGATATCTGCTTCGGGGGATATCACTGGTCCAGACCTAAATCTCGCTGATGCATTTATCTCTGGAATGACGGATGAGGATCGACGTTATGATGCTTGGATCCCATCTGAGATGACACGTCAGGCACTGGTCAGTATTTTGACCAGTCATTCAGGGGCAGTCACCTCTCTTCCCCCAACACAGCTGTCCATGCCTGGGGTTATTGCTGAGGAAGCGCTGGTAAGTGATGAAAAGGTTATGATTTAATCATTTGTAATTTCTTATTGTTATTATAAGTAATATTCATTTTGTTAAAATGGATTTAGGATGTGTTATCAGATTCGTAGTTCATGTGACTGTTAAAACAATGTATTTGCTTTTCCTCTTTTTCCTCTTCTGTTCTTGTACCTCTCTGCATCCTCTTCCCCTTCCACCTGTTCTTGCTCTTTCTTCTCCTGTTTGACTGAGCACTTCACTTTATCCTCCTCCTTTACTTGGACCTCCTATTCTTACACTAGTGGCATCACTAAAGTTTTTATGACTGAGCATAGTTAAAACTTACTATCTTTGTATCTGAAACATTTCATGGTTGTGATCTTGGATTTTTAATCTTTCATGGAAAAGCTATGCGTTACTTCTGGGCCAAGTGGAGTTTAAATGCATTTGTTGGTAAAATTCTTTAGGGTGATCCAGTTCGTGACTTGGTTCAGCGTTACATGGGAGAAACGGAGGCTAACAAGCGCCTTGTCCTAAACGCAGACAGCGTGCCACAAGACAAAGTTGGACTGTGTCAACTTATCGTATGTTTGTCATGAATTTGTTGAATTTGAAGACACATAATATTAATTTGATTGTTTGACTGAATAAAATTAACTTTTAATTGTCTTCTAATCTTTTTGATTGAAAAATGTTGATGTAAAGTTCTGTGATCATTTAGTTTATAGGTTTACTTGTAACACCTTTTAAGTACAGTTACCTCACAACAGTGCTGTCTACATTAGCCTAATTGATGTTAAGAACAACAGTAGATAGGTATGGTAAGCAAACAGTGCTCAGCTATCTAGAAAATCCAGTACTGGTGGCTCCTGCGCACACAGAGCACAACCAAAGGATTCTGTTTCTTCAGATATATCATTAAAAAATTCAAAATCCTTTAAATGATGATTTTTAACATTATCGGTTGGTCATCTATCAATTGACCTGGTCTCATTTATGGTTGATGATGTCGATCAGAAAAGCATAGTTTATTGATCTATTGATTAAGTTTTGAATGCGTGCTGTGCAGTAGTCTAGTTGGTAGCACACTTCGTCTGTGATCCAACAATTGTGGGTTCGACCCTGCTTTGCGGACTCTGTAACAGCCCGGGATAGATTATTTGTGCACATTTTTCTTGTACCTCTGATTCAGATTTACTTGCCTTGAACATTAGTAAATACAATAAATTAAATAAATAAATTGTTTTTAGAAAGCCGGTTGCCTCCGGTCGGCGGTTGACCTAACATGTCGACTGTTAGTGCAAGTTGGCCAAGGACCAGGTGCGCTCAATCATGTGACAAAGCACACATCATACTCGCTACAGGTACTGTTATTATTGGTTGTACCCTAGTTATGCATCATTCTGTGGCACCTTCTCAGAATGCTGACATCGTAAACTTACCTAAGTTGCATGTTTTTAGATCTGTTGGTTAGTCATGACTCACGAGAGGCTCGTAAAGCATTTTAGTGTCTCTTACCTTAGCTTGTGTTACTGGGGTACTATAGTGTACCATAATTTAGCATACCTTATCATACTGTACCTGACCAAAGCTTTCCTTGCCTTAGCTTATCTAACTTCTGCTGGTTTACCTTAGCTTATCTGACCTGATTTTGCTTTAGCTTATCTTACCTTTCCGTTTATTATTATTACCTTAACTTACCCTACCTGATGCTGTTTGCACGTGCAGCTGTGGTTCTGTCGACTGTCTCTGCTCATGAAGCTGAAGATGTTCACGCAAGCAGAGGCAGAGTTGGAGCCATTCGGAAATCTCGATTCGCCAGATCTCTACTATGAATATTACCAGGAGACATTTCCAATGCAGAGAGGTAATCACGTTCTTCAGCTTAATGAGTGAATGGATGTGTGGGTTAGTGGGCTGGCAGGGATGGGGGTATGAGGGAGAGATGATGAGTGAGCATGTGAGTGAGACAATCAATCAGCTCAATCAATGAATCAGCCAATCAATATGATCAGGTTTGCCCTATGAATTTGTTTTAGCCTGCTCCTGTAGCTGAATGATTGAGTTAATGAATGAATGAATCAATATACATGCACGTTTGTTTCATATTATACTCAATGAATTTACTCAGTGATTTGCATTACCTTCAGGAGCGTGGCCAGGAAACAATTTTGGGGGTTTAGTTTTCGGGTGGTTTTCCATTGGACTTTCTACATTTTAGTTTTTAATAACAGTAATGCATTTATTCTGTGGTGGAGGGGTTTGAACCCATAAACCACCCCTAAATACGCCCATGATTACCTATTATTCTCGTGTATGGTTTTATGTATTCGTTTTAATATCTCTACTGTTGTTGTTTGCAGGGTCACTGGTGCCATTCGATATGCGAATTCTTCATGCTGAACTGCCACAGTACGTTGGTCGACCACAGGATTCACTTGATCGACTCTGCTACATGCAAGCTGTCGTTTCTAAGGTAATTTTTATTCAATCATTCATTTCTGTTGTTCATAATTAAACCCTTTCATTCTCTATTTCTCTTTATTCATCATGCAAACGGTTTAAGACTTCTTTTTCCATTCTTGCTTTTGAGGTGACTTCACAGATTACTGCGATATGTATTCAGTATTGCCGGATAATAATAAAAATTATAATAATACAGAGAATAATAATTCCCATGAGAGACTTCTTTCCTCTTCCAATGCCTTTCCGGAACAGTTGAATAGTTCGTTGTGATTGAGTTCTGGGATTTGTTTTGATGAAGTGGACATCTACAGATTACCCATTCAAAAAGTTAATAATGTCATTCAGTGATCATCATTCATGTACCGTGAAATGCAGGACTTGAGTGCAACCGTCATCGACTCAATTCTCAACATTACTGTCAGAAATAGCTTGTGGAATGTATACAGTTTATCTTCATGTGCACAGTTTTTGATCTGTCAGATTGCCATATTCAGCTCAACAGGGGCTATATAAATGACCAGTTGCATTAATTCTTATGTCAGGGACTACTGTACTGTTTGCTATTGAGTGATAGCTTGAAATTTTGAAGTTTTAAGACTAGATTATATTCATGAAATGGTGGCTGTTGATTGCACGAGTATTACTCAGTGTCTTGCTGAAGAAATGAAGTTGTTACGTGATAAAATGTTGCTCACGAAACATTTTCATCTCAATTTGTTTTTCAGTTCTTTTAATTTCTGCAGGACATCTACTTTTCTACACATATCTTTGGGGCTTCTGAAGAACAGGGGTGCTGTATAAATATCTGATGTATGTATACGCATGAAGTGTAATTTGACCTCCTTTTTCAGATGCTGTCCAACCTTGATGATGGTCTGGCAGAAGATGGGAGTATGCTTGAACTTAGTGAAACAAGTCGCAAAGGTGGCATTTTCTTAAAAGATTGACCCAGAAGTTTTGACCTAACTCCAGCTTAACATCACCAAGCAAACAATTTGTGACTTATTTCTTTGGTGCCAGGATCTTTAAGAAGTTTTTAAAAGGCACTATTTATATAACCAGAATACCTCAGTATGCTTGAGAAGTATTTAGATTTGATTTTTTTAGCTGTGGAGTCACTTGAAGCTCAAGTAAACATTATACTGATGGAACGGTTTTTGTCCTGGAAAGCTTTTCAGTGGAGTAAATACTATTTTCTTATTTTAAGGCATTGCATCAATTTGAATTGTTTTCAAAGTGATTAAAATTTTATTTTGCTTACGAAGGATTATATAGATTTTGCATTATTTTCAGAGTATTGTTATTTTTAGTTTTCAGGAGACTTCACAGACTGATGTTGCACTGTTTTCAAAAGACAGTTTGTAATTTGTGTTTCAGCTTCAAAAGAGCTCTGGCAAAAAAGAGAGGCACGGATTTACTATTCTTTTGGCACCTGTCTTCTTGGCATGAAGGTTGGTGTATAGAGATGATCTATCACAACACAGTGACTTATAATACCGGTAGATCTTTCTGAAGATCTGTCCTGTTTTGTACATTTTATCTGGTAGTCTTTGTAGCACCATTTACAAACTTCACACAGGCACAGAACATAATCTTCTTGGACATAGAAGCAAGACAAAGAGCAGTCCCTTATGCTAGCCCTAAGAGGCCGCCATGGGTATGAAGTGTTGACGACTTCATATTTTAGTCTTGGCAGATGAGGGCAGGTGACCAGGCCTCTCCCTTGTGCGCTTAATCCTCCTTCGTAAACTTTGGATCCACCACGGTGGGTGTGTAATACCATGCATATCCAACGTTTTTGGTCCTCTGGCCTATCTGTTTCAATAAGGCTTCTGCAATGGGTTCTCATTTCTGACTGTGTTTTTGCTTGAAGTGACCATCATTTCATACCTTGTGGATTTTTATTAAGGTGCTGTAAAAGTTGTTAGAATACATTAAACTGAACTAGATTAGGTGACATTAGATTGCTTTAGATTTTATTAGATGAGATCAGATGCTGTGAAGCAGTGTTTTCTTTGACTTCTACAGGACTATGGATCGGCAGTCACGATATTCAAGAAGCTGATGGATAAAGATGCAGACAATCTTGCTGAGTTACAGAGCGCCACTGGAAGAATCTACCTGCAGGTCTGTAATGTAAAAATGAGTGCCTATGAGAGCTTCTTAAAGGTGCTTCAATAACATCTAGTTGCATACAGAAATACATACCAGTAATGCTCGAGTTTAAGTCATAAAATTGTGGACATTTTTTAAACTCTACATTTGGGTATGACATTATACTTGTACCAAAACCAGATAGGGACTTGAATGTTTCTGTCAATATCATTGTTAATAAACAATCTCCCAACAATAGTGTTAATAATTCTTTATAGTAGGCTAATGTGAAATTGTTAGTTGTTAGCAAAACTATATAAATGGTAAAGAAATAAAAGGTTCTTGCTAACATGAGATATTTCTTAATATTACGCCCATGCACAGATCCTAATTTATACATACCGGTACGTGTAGTGACATGCTTATGTGCAGACATGCATACAACTCCCACTGTTTTCACCGGGAATTGCTATTAAGGACTATGATAGATGCATCGTGATTGGCAACAGGGTAAGAGTGTTATGATAGTTTCCCTCATTAAGTTTCAGCCTCCTGACCTTGACACTATGTGACCTCTTGACTTTTGATACAGATGGGTGACACTGACCAGGCAATGCACTACTTCAGCCTGGTGGAAGCAAGTTCACCTGTGACAAATGAGGCCATCAAGTGTCGCAACCTTATGAACAGGTGAGACAACGGACACAGGTGAGCCTGGGTACCTGTGCTGCTTTCATCTCTATGCTTGTGCAATGTTTCGGTTCAATGCGTTATCACTTCATTGATTCGTTTGCTTGTTTATTCATTCACTTGTTCACTCATTAGATTTATATAGGAGGTATGCATGTTATTGCTAATTTTTTGGTAGATTGATTGATTGATTGACTAATTGATTCAGGAATTCTTTTGCTGCATGAAATTATTGAATGAATATTGAAATCATGCATGTTAAAATTCAGCATGCATAATTTCAGTAAATTTATGTAGCAGCTGAGTTGGCTGGGAGTGCTGTTGGAGAAGAAATCTAGACACAAATGTCTGCCCTGGCAGGGATTTGAACCCTTGACTTTTCAGTTAGCAGGCCAGCACTCTATCCACTAGACTATCGCACAACCGCAGATAAAATAATTATATGTTTTACCTAAATATGTTATAAATTCAACATGCATGATTTCAACACGGTGCAATTTAAGAGACTGTCAGTGTATCACCTATGTATTAATATGTTGAACTGTGCTGTCTGTTTAACAGAGGTCTTGTTGCTATGGGTAACAACCAGTTTTCTGAGGCCCACCAGTTGTTCAAGGAGATTGTTGATATCGACAAAACAAACGTCATGGTAACTTGTCTTTACCTTGCAATGTTTTTTGAAATCTCTTTCTAGTAAATTTGTTTTGTGTCTGTTAAAGTAGCCAAGGACATTTTACTGTTTTCTTCTGTATTGTCAATACGATCGAAAAATTGAAATAAAAAAAATTGTGAAAGTAGGAAATTTAGAGGATTGGAAAGTTGGGTCATCCTTCGGGGCGTTGGTTTGACTGTCGATACGTTTTGGTGTGGTGTTGGTTATGCCGTGTGCAGTTTACAACAGTACCATGTAAGTCGCTAATGTTTAACATTGCCAGTATCACAATAGTATTAGGAACTCAACTTCCACTTGAAAATTGTTTTCTGATTTATTTACTAATTGCAAGCAATGTGGCTGTCTTGTTTCTTGCTTTGCTAATATTTTTACCTGACAGGCTTTAAACAATATGCCGTCATGTTTACTTGGTTTGTTTACAATTATACATCTTACAGGCCAGAAGCTACAGGGCTGTCTTTTTGGTTTGTGGCTCTCTTGTTAACCCTTTAATGACGAGCTGCCTATGGTTTCCCATACATTTTAGTACACGCTCGTCGTTAAAGGGTTAACATTCTTTGTTACTTTATCTTGTAGGCCATCAACAATATGGCTGTTTGCTCCTTGTACTTGGGACGGTTGAAGGAGTCGCTTGGAGTGCTCGAGTCGCTAGTCTATGGAGATCCAGCACGCAACCTCCAAGAAGGAATCCTGCTTAATCTGTCAACTCTGTATGAGCTGGAGTCATCAAGGGCTCTTCACAAGAAACAGAGTCTTCTGAACCTAGTCAGTGAACACTGTGGAAATGGATTCAACGTTGCATGTCTTAAGATGGCCTAAGTGGCCCAAAGTCAATTTGCTGTCTTAGGTAGGGTGCAATTTGATGGGTGCAATGGGAGCATTCCCCATTGAAAATGAAATCTTCCATGGAAGATGCATTTGGCTGATACAAGTTGCTCATGTCCAGATGGCAATTTGTTGGGACAAGGGGAACATCCCCTTTAAAATGTCACATTAAAGATATTGGCACTATTTCCCAACATGTTTAGCTCCAACCAAGGGTGCAATTTTGTAAAGGGAATATTCCCTATTGAAAATTTATTCCATGGAAGATACATTTGCCCTTTGCATTCCATTTTGAACTAAGGATACTTTTAAGTTATACTTTAGCCATTTTCAGTAAAAGTTTAAGTTGCTATCAGGCCCAAACTTTTTGTGTTTAAGCAAAGCCATTTGGAGTCTAAAGCCATTCTGTGTCTAAGAGGAAAGCTTAACGTAACTCTGAAGCTTAGGCTTACAAGGTGAAGATCCAATTTTATGCTATATGCATATACGTTGTACCTAGGCATGTTTTGATGCCTATGTACATTTTCTGCATAAGGTGACATCACCACACATGATCTCTGGATCATCTCTATATTAACATCCTGAAAATGTTTTCATACACTGGAAGATCCTTGCAATGCAGTCTGGGAACTATGTAAAATAATATCTTCTTTAGCACCAGGCATCAGGTTGTAAGAGTATCTACCAAGATGGGGTCGGTGTACTAAAGCCAAATTAATTATATATATACTTTATTTCGCACAAAGCAGAACAGAGAAACTAAGCAGACTAGAACAGAAATACAAAAATGGGATCCATGTCTTGACTATGTTACTTTGCAATTTGCCTGTATAATATTAAACTATTTATGTTCATAATATACGTGTGTTATGGTGAGGCTTCGGTGCACCTATGTATGGTCCTGAACATTCATGTTTATTATTATGTTAATATTACTAAATAATTGTAATTACACGTATGTACATGACAATGTGAAATGGCATTAGTCATCAGCATGTGGATTTGCGATTCAGTGAGAAAACTAGCAAAATCAAAAAGAATATTTGATTCTGTATGCACACGTTTAATATACAATTAGTCACTCAAATATTTATGTTGTGGATGTAATTTATTCATGATGGCACAAGTCCTGGTTCCGAAAATCATGCGACTCTTGGAATGCCTAACGATCTATCGGTGGCATCTATGGAGCAGTGGTGTAGTGGGGGGGGACGTGGGGAAACGCCGTTCCCCCACTTTTTTCTCACACTATGCAAAATTCTTGCAAGATTGCACTTTTTGCTTACTTCAATATGCAGGCGTTCCCCCACTTCATTTTTTAGGACTACACTACTGCTATGGAGCAACCTATTTTGTGGGTGTTAATTGCTGTATATAAGTTTATACTCCACATTGATGGCTTAGATATTATCGGGTGCTTTATAAATGCTGGGACGCATACAGAGGACATTGGTTTAACTCCAGGTGTACACAGTTTCAATGAAATTCAGAGCAAACCACAGAATGTATATATGTGAACACACGTGTACTTATATAGCACATTTAAGCGTCTTATATATTTATGTATAGCCTTTAACTGTGTGCTCAAAGTTGTTAAATGAGACAAGCATGTGCTAACAACTTGTCCAAAGTCATTACACGGAGTCTGCTCAGCAGGCTCAAACCCAGTCGTTGGATACAGAACCAGTGCCCCACCGAATAGATGACCATACCACAAATGGTGTACCATTATCAGCAAGGTCATCTCTTAAACTCAACTACTGTCGTACGACATGCTAGTGACTATTTTCTTTGCTTTGGCACACAAGGGCTGGTGGCCCCTCCTCACACTTGTCCCTCATTGACGATGTAATGTACTTGTTCATTCATACTCTACTTGTCAATTTATATATTGCCTCTTACAGAATAAACTACTATGTTTATTCTTGTGAGTGACTTAGCACATATTTCAGAGCTCTAAAGTGCAAACACAACAGCTTTCAAAACAGCTGGACACATAAAAATTGCTCAATCTCTGAATACAAACATTGGCAGCCTGCCACTGTGCAACCTGGTGTACAATAGATGCACTTATTTTATAGCCTTCTTTGCTAGAATACTTTCGTGGAACTGGATGCTAAAACTATTATTTAATTGCCAGGAATCAACCCTCTTACCCTGTGTTGACAGTCCAGCATGCCACACATATTGTGCCACTTGCATTACCAGCAGATATGTAAAATTAAACACCCTGAAAAAAGAAATCTTGTTTCCACATAATGCAAACAAAAGTTGAAAACTACCTGAAATTAAGAACAAAGTCCTCGTGTGCACACAGAATTTCCTGAACAAAGGAAGGCACACAAAAATTAGCTATGCTAGGAGTATGCTTAGAACAGATGAACATACTGAAGCTATGAAAAGGGCGGGGATGAAATTCTATTTTGCTACAACGTGTTGCTACTCCTATGATTAAAATACACACAATAAGCTGCAAGTACAAAACGGCGTTATACTTTGTGACATGTCTCCGGTTCGCATGTCGTATTGCAAGTACGGTATGTAAGGTAATCGAATTCAAATGATGTGACAATACACATAAGTATAATAAACTACCAATACATACAAATTACACTTATTACATCTATGTAAATGAAATTGTAGAACAGCTGAATTTGTGCTCACCTTTCTGAAGTAAATTTGTAAGACTCAAAAACACATCTCTTGAAAAAATCTCAACACAGATTACATGTCACTCTGACTCACACCTGGATCTGGATTTAACCAATTAGAAATACTTCACAAATTTTGCTACTGGTAATTGTAAGTTTCTTCAATTTTAGTTTGATACAATGTATCAGTATTACAATTATTTTTCGTTTTCCTAATCACCTTAGAGTAAAATCTGAATGACAATTCAATCATCTGGTACCTTAATTAATTTAATTAAGTTATTTGTAATAAAACTAGCTGTCTTCTACTCTAAGCCAGTAGCTGTTTAACTAATAATGCTATTAATACAAGATCCAAAATAATAACAGGATGGTTGAGTGGACTAGCAAGTCAGTTGAATGTTGTTAGGTTTACAGTTAGAAACCATTTAAGATGATACCAAGTTTCTTTATCAAACTTCTACATGTTCAACAACTAATAAATGCATGTTTACACAAAGTTTGAGTAATTGTAATTATGAACAGAGCTCAAAATGTCCAAACATGACAAAAATACCGGCAGAATAATTTGATCAAGACAACCAATTTAACATAAAACCAATCTTTACATAACAAATTTTCTGATCCTTACTTTGAACAATCAAATTCTGACTAAACCAACAGCAAATTTCCACAAATCAAAGATGTTGGAAACATGATGTTACATTAGGGCTCCTTATAATGGAACATTTTGAGAACCATAACAAATTCTGCATTATGAGGTCAAATTGTATAAGTCAAGCACTCACTTGCCTCCCTTCAGCTGCAGAGCACAAGCTCAAAAACCCAGATGAAACCCAAGTTCCTGGACACAAGGCCAGTACATGGCAGGACATGCAGTCTATTTCCCAGCTTGCGGCCTTGCGCCAATATCAAATTTTGCTTGGCAACAAAGGCATGTGTGGAAAATTGCCCAAGGTCATCATATGGAGTCCCTCAGCAAGCTTGAACCTGCAACTCTTCGATCCCAGAGTGTTAGCTACAGACCACTGTGTTGCACCTTATGTTATAAAGTTAAATAAAATTTTGGATTCATGTATAGTTGCACCACAATGAACCATGCTATATGAGGTTCTGGTATGATGGGCAATCACTATATAGAATTTCACCATTAAAATTCAGAAAAGTTATTTTGAGTTGTGTTTAATTGTTTGTTCTGAACACCAATACTCCACAGAAAAGATTACTATTGTTCATTTCAAACGTCAATATTTAGCATAAAAGATTATACCTATACTTGAAACTTAAAATAGAAATGTAAAAAACACCTAAACATGCAGTTGTGCCTTTGATACGCCAACATAATCATTATCGTGAAAACAAAACTACTGTCAACCTAATTAGTATATGTACCAAAATACGAAATTGTAGCTAAGCAACGAAATAACATTATAGTGACAAGAGAAGACATTTCCTTAAAAAATTGTTCAACGGTGAAAAAGATAAGGTAGCCTGTTCCTCTGCATGACTATAAAACACATAAGAAGCATCCATAGAGGTAAATTTAACAACCGCCTTTACATACCTCTACAGCAGCTACTCAGAAGCGTAAATGTAACAAGTTTACACGCTTCTACAGAAAAACCTCAGAAATGTGGTCTCGAGGTCAAATGATCATTTGGCTGAGGTGTAAACACAACCACAGCAATCCAATAATACACCTGTTTATAGTCGTGGTTGACCAACAATAAAGTCTGATAGGTTAAAGAAACAAATGCAAGACTTCTTCAACATGTAAAACATGGTAAGGTAAAAGTAAACGGCCCCACAGCTGAAAGACATCGTTAAACACTGGATGCTACTAGAGCAGTCATATTGTGCCACTAAACTGCTGTAATCAAATCAAATCGTAACACATCGTATTGTATCGTATCTATAGATTTATATAGCGCCTCTCACAGAATAACTATTCATAGGCGCTCCCAGCATGAAAACTCCGAAGAAAAAGAAACGCCTTTAAAGAGCGAGAGACCGATGAGGAAAAACCAGTCATTAGTTTAGCCCTTAGTGAAGGGGAAAGATCATTCGAAGTAGGACCAGCGACAGCAAATGCCCAGTGTTGAGCCAAGGCAGTCCTAGTCACAAAAGATTAAATCCATCAGCAGAGCATAAGAAACGTGCTCACAACACACACATGGCTTTGCTCAGACACCTCTAAATAAATATCTTCTGATGCTACATAGTCAATCTTTTTTAACTGGTAGCTATTTTAGTTCCAAATTAAGGACAGAGGGTAATGTCGATGTCCCTGGCTCTAGCAGCCGCAAGATGTTTTAAACACTGAATACCACTATAAAACGATTACACTGTACAACACTGAAACGAAATGAACAGATCAGAACAGTCTGACAAACATCACAAATATCATGACTTATATAAGAAAATAGAATATCACTGCAAAATGCATACAACCACAAACTGATGATCATACAATATCATACAACATAACTAATTGTACTATAATAATGTTAAAATGATTATTATAAGCATAACAAGTATATTGATACTCAATATTTATAAAACTACACTGGACCATAAAAAGCAGTAATGTAGTAGCGTTCTATAGACAAATTCGGTGGTTTTGTGACATTTTCACTTACTGAATAATTAGTATTTCTAGCTCAACTTGTTCATTCATGATTTGTTTTGAATAGTTAACCCATAATGACTTTAAGCATAAACAGAATGCCAGGAGCACAACAGCAATTTTTTACATCTCTCTAGGAAACCAATCATTGAAGCAAGCAGACAAAACAACCAACTGATTGATTAGTCAATCAAGTGAATGGTTGATAAATCAAGTAGCTGATCGAGCAATTAGTTGATCGATCTAAACATTGAGTAAATCATTTCTCCACATAAGTTAATGAACAAATTAGGAAAAGGCTGTGACAGTCATAGCTGTTACAGCAAAAACCATGGCAACCTTTGTCACAGGAAAATCTGAGATCACAGTGTTGTCGTCATGGTAATGAATGTTGCAGAAATTGTATAACCAGACGCCAGAAACTCAGAAAATACAACAGCATCCAAAATTCAATCTGCAGCATAACTGGACTGGCCTGAAATTTGGAGCTAAGGACCATGGCCCAACCCTGTAATCACAACTCAGCTCACGATAACCTAGACAACAGCAACTTCACGTCTTCGGACAAAGAACTGCAAAAACAGACAAAAATAAACCCAGAAAATAAAATACACATGCAAAAAACAATTCCAGTAGAAGAGGATGATGAGGAGTAGAAGTGGAGGACAAAGCAGAGTAATAAAATGCATAATAAAAACTAATATTAATATCTAATATCATAATCTAAGTATTAACTAACTAAATAATACCAGATATTATCAATCATGTATATATTAATGATTTATTATAACCAGTCACTACATAAGCAGATACTATTATTCATGCTAAAATATATAATATATTCAAGCCATAAAATATAATTAATATTAATCACTATTATTAGCTGATAAGCTTGCCCTTGAGGATATAGTCTGTTAACAGAGTAGGTACAGAACTGCTGTCCTCTTCGATTGCGGTCATAACTACAAACAAAACATAAGAAATGAATTTATATAGGGCCCTTCATAACAAACAGGCAATCACAGAATTTTATATAGTGTCATTCAATGAAGAGGTAAAGTTCTTTGAGCTAATTCCGAGAGGCCGCCATGGGTACGAAGTCTTAGCAACTTCATTTTATTAGTCTCAGCATATGAAAGAGGGTGGCAAATTCTCTTCCTTGGTGCATAATCAACAGTGTACGGTGAATGTACTCATTTTATGGCTATTTGAGGTGCTAGAAGAGCATGAATCTTGAAACATAATTCTAGCCAGAAAGGGTATCTTAACACCCAACCTTTGAGTGACAGTCAAGTAGGGTAACCACTATTGTTTGGTCCAGATACTGAATTTCTAAGGAATCGACGTGCTTAATCTTCGACATTGCTTTCCTGGTGTCTACTTTTCAACTACTGTGTGATTTTGGGCTCAGACCAGGGATAGACTTTCTCAGACCATGTGAAGAATGCATACATCCTCAGGAACAAACTGCCATGCATTCAACATGAGCTTCTTGCCCATTCTCTACTTCTATTTTGCCAGCAATTGAAGACCATTCCATTTGATCGTGATCTTGTATCATCCCGTTGGGTGTGCCTCGTAAGAAGTTTTCTTGTACATGTGCTATATAATCGAGCAATTATGATTACAATTCCCGGTACATACGTATGCAGATACACAAATTAGATTAGACTTTGGCAAAACTGACTGTTCTTTGGCTATCTTACTTACTTTTTATGTAGATTTGGAGACGGTCGGCATCTGGTGTCCCCTGGTGGTCATCATACGGAATGACCGTTGTCAGATACTGCAAAAATTAAATGTCATTTTGTATTTATGTAGAGTACCATTGATTTATTATCACTCCACATTAGATCCTCTTATTGCAATCTCTTGACATATGTTGAGTGAACACTGCGTTTGGCAGCAGGATTTTTGATGCTGGCACAGTATTGAAATGCACTTCCACAACCAGTTTGCTCTGCTGTGTCCTAGGTATCTTCCAATTGTCGACTTTCTTCGAACTGCATGCTCATCTCCTTGGACTTTCTGTCTCATAGAACTGACCCTAGATATTGATCAGACTGTTTTGAAATGCCATCGATTGATGTGTACTGCATTATTATAAAGGCGCTATAAAAGTTATGATTAGATTAGACTACGTGGGGCAAACCTACAGGAATCACTTTTGCTGTGTGTTCCACTTTTGGTACTATATAAAAGCTCACTTACTTACTTACTTACGTCTTTTAATCATAGCATTTCCTATTGCTGTACTTCAAAGTACACCTTAGAACTACTGTGTGGCTTCATTACCAACACCAAAGTTTTATTATATTGCATTGTAGTGAATCATGTCATATGACTATGCAAGGTCTGCAAGTGTTCATAACTTATGCTATTGGGATCAGGTCTGGGACAAGGCCTATTTTTCTGGAGATTACTTTCTCACAGACTCCTTTAAAACTTAATGTTTCATCCCCAAGGTAAAAAGGAAGCAATTTTCCTTTACACTACATTACATTCCTTTATGTTCGAGCCTCATCTGGAGCGGTTCAACTGTGTAGGGACCTTGAGCAAGTCCTTCACTCACAATTGCTCTGCAATATAATTGTATCTGCAACTTCGTTGTGTGTGCACTTCAGCACTTTGTAAGGAGGAAAATATCAAATTACAGTTGCATCGTATTGTATTGCTTTATATTTCCTTGACGTTACATTATATCTGTTCGTTAAGTTCACAACTTAAGACGTACATTTTTCAGATTGCTTATAAACCATAGGCTGCCTCTGTCTTAGTTTTTTATTTTTTTATTATTTGTTTAATTGAATATTTATATAGCACCCCTTCAACAATAGTGGACTGATCTTCTGGATACTGACCTTAATCAGTTAAGGCTTGAGTTTGGTGCACCATCGGTTGATGTCTTGTGCATTAGTCATCAGTGAGACAAAAGTTACTAATTATTTACATTATAAAGCTACTGATTATTACTATATTTGACGCATCCTTCTGTTTTGAAGTCATTTTCCCTTTCTTCCGCTCTGTTTCGAGTTCTCGGCGTTTGCGCTGAATGCTGAGCAGAAGTGAGATGAACTGGTTGTTGAGCTCCTTTTCATAACTGAGGTCCTCACGTAGTGCAAGTATATCGACAAGCACCTCTGAGTAGTCGCGAGTCGTGCTCTCGAGTTCATCCTGTAGCGTAGAGAGATCACTGGCTGACATGTTTTTCAAACCTTAACAGGAAAATAAGAATACAGAAATTATACTTAGAAAAACAAAAGAAATTTAACAAAACCAAAAAAATTAACACGAATAATTAGCACAAAACTTTAACAACATATTTATCTAACAAAAATGTTACAAAAGAAAACAATAAAGTTAAATATACCAAAAGGCACACTTATACGAAAAATGCAATTCAACTGACACTCTATCATTGTCGTGCCTGGCGGCATCGCCTGTTTGAGTTTCATTCGGATGATCTGAGCCGTCTTCGATGGTCCATCGATCGTTACGCTCGATTGCTCCATATCAAACTCATCCTAAAAGATGTCAAAGGTCGTCTTGTAAATAACTTAATATCACAGTATCATAACGACAGTGACGACAGCAATGTCTATAATAAATCAATACTGATAACATGCCAAAATTAATAATAATAGCAACAATAATAATATCATTACCAACACTTCCACCAGTCCCGTCACATCTGCCTTCCTGCTTTGTAAAGCAGGAAGGCCGATGTGGCAAAGTTGTAGTTTAATAGAACCATTTCTACTAATGGCTAGCATGCTGGACTCTCAATCAAGTGGTTGGGGTTGAAATCCCCATCAGGTCAGAAATCTGTCTCAAGATTTTGCCTCCACTTGGACCCCCTTTGCCAACTCATTTATACTGAATACATTCAACAATGTGAAGATCAGGTGGCAAGAGAGAGAGGACTGGCCATCTGCTCTCACATCTCATCCTATGCAAAATAATGTCACCAACACTTCATACCATGGCTGCCTCAGGACTTGCTTGAGGGACTGTAATTCTAATTTTAATATCCCCCTTTTAAATCCACCTATTGGTGCCACCCTTCACCACCACCACCACCCCTGCGACAACGACGACAACCACTAGGTATCAAAAGCATATGTATTATTCAATCATAATTCTGACATATATATCTGGACCTGCATCATTTCCTCGATTTCACTGATCACTTCATCGGCCGTCTTGATTGGCTGAACCTCCACCTGAGATGAGATGATAAGACCATGCAAATCCAATGACTGCTGAAGGTCTTCATCATCCGACAGGTCCAGAGACTCTGCACCACCGTCCTTTTCCTGTTCATGAAAAACAGGAACAGTCCCAAACCATTAGGCCTGTCACGTCTCTCCTATTTGTGCACTACACATTACTTAATCTACAGTTCAAGGGTTATCAATGTTTTGGATCAAAGCTTAAGTCTATTGTAATGTAATTACCCGTAATGTAACAAGACATTTATAAAGCACCACTTATGAGTCTCGCAGAAGCACTCAACACATGGCCATAGAGGAATTGTCAAATATTGATAATATACTGTCTTATATTACATGGCCATTTTGAATGAATTATGAATTGTCTGAGCCTATATATATAAGCAGAAAGGCCAAAACAAAATAATGGTGTGTTTCCGGTAACGCGACCGACTCACTTTTTTGCCGCGACTCGGAAAATTTTGTAAAAAAAAACTTTTTACGGAAAATTTTCAAAAAAAAATTTTTTAAAGGAAAATTTCAAAAAAATTTTTTTTTTACTTCATCACATACATTAAGCCTTTGCATGCCGGAGATGCAGAATCGCGACATTATAGGTGCATTCACTAAAGCAGAGACGTTCGGAAACTAGCGGTCTTTCAATGGAAATAATGGTGCCGTAAATTACAGCAATAAAAGGGCTAAAGTGTGGAGTTTGGGAGAGGGAGGTAATAGACCCGAAAGTGGTGGATTTTCTCATGGTAATTTGACAGGGTTATTTCACAAATCTGACCGCCATATTCATTGTATCAGAAATACCTTTTATCGTACGTGCCATTATAAAAGTAAAGCCTCCTTAGCAATCAGCCTACTTAACAACCTCCGTAGCATTCTACTTTCATAGCAACCAGCCTTCTTAACAACCAAGCTTTGAAGCAAGCAGCCTCTGTGTCAGCCTCATTAGCAACCAGTTTCAAAGTCAGACTTAGCCCCTTTAGCAACCGCCTTCCTTAGCAACAGTTGGCAACCCCTGCCCCTTCCATTTCACCTTGCAAGAAAAACGATGTCAACAAAAATGAAATAAATAAGATTGTTTTCTACAGCAGTTTGTAGGTACATTCTGCAAATAGGCATTTTTAATACTCGCATAGAAAATACATACTTTGGTACAGCATGTACCGCTGTGCATAAATGGGCAGTGGCTTAATTTTCGGAAATCACTGCATAAAATTATTTTAACAAAATAAAATTATTTTCCTACCTACCTACCCAGTTTTTTTTAACTCTGTTACCGGAAACACACCATTATTTTTTTTTGGCCAAATTGTTAGACAGCTCAGGAGTTTGATTAATGCCGTGTCCAAACTCCAGTAGCGATGAATTGATAAGTTCTTCTAAGTAAGTAAGTAAGTAAGTATATTCTTTATTCAACCAATTGCATATCTGCACTTTGGTGTACATACATTTATACAGAGTATAACATTCTTATTATAAACGATCTGCGTGAGAGATTGCTTCACCTGAATCGTCTGTTCATCATATTAAAGACTATTCCTTAGTGAGTAATAACTCAACTACCGTAGTTGTTGTCTTGTTCAATTTGTGCAATATCGGTACTTGTTTCGACCTCAATATATTTCAAACTTAAATCAAAATTTCAAAGCAAATGAACCTAATCAGTTAAATTAAAATTATCCTAGTATAACATCATAGTATAATAATGTCTCCACTTTACATTAGTTAAGTTTAAATCACTCAAGGATTAAATTGGCACTTACACTGGCTTCCTTCACGCCGAGTGAGTTCTCCTGAAGCTGGCAGGCATGTGATTGTGACCAACTGACAAGCTGTATGTTGTCTAGCCGATTGGACAACTGCTTCCATACCCTGCAGTTATCAATGCAACACAGCATGTTACTGAAGTAAAGTTACGAACAGCCATTTAACCAGAAGTCTACACACTGGTTCAATCAATTTCAAGTCCCGCTCAAATCGAGTAAAGTAGGAATTAAAAAATGTCGTAATCAAAGTGCTTGATTAAACTATAGCGCTAGACAAACCATCGTAATAGCGAAGAGTAAAAAGACGCTACACAAACTCATTCCAAGTTCCAACTGAACCAAATGAAAATCGTTCTTACTCGCTGTCGTTTATAAAGCGTTCTTGTGTCTTAACTTCGACCTCTGACACATTATTATCCAGACTTTCAATTCGACGATAACATTTATACAGACTGTCTTCTGGATTCGAACCCACGATCCTCGAATCGTCCGAGTTGATACAATTGCCTATCGACTCCGAAGAACAGTTCCGTCCATTCGCCGTCTCCCTTCGCCGATCCCCGGCTGGCATTTTCGTCCCCTGTTCGTCCGAACAGTCCCTAAAACCTGACAAGAAACTAAACTCGTTAAATTCTTGCCAATCGTCGCCGTCTATTTTGGCCAACGGTGCTTCCACCTCGGCCATCTTGTCTATGCCTCACCACAAACCGCATCGGGTAAAATACTGCATCGGTTTCGGAAGTCGATATTTTTGGATTTGCATGATATAATAAAATAATATAAATCTCCAAAATTTCTGAACGCCACACAACAGAAATCGACTAGCTTATAATAAGCCGTCTCACCATCTCGTGCGCGCATGCGCATTGGGTCGCTACAATAGAGACCTGAAAACCCATAGACATTATGGATTATATAAAAACATTGTAAACCCATAGCGCGCGAGTCTTTGAGTTTGCGAACCATTGACAGCTAAAATCAATCAATGGTTCGCAAACTCAAAGACTCGCGCGCTACGGGTTTACAATGTTTTTATATAATCCATAATGTCTCTTTTAGTTTCGAGTCTCTATTGTAGCGACCCAATGCGCATGCGCACACGAGATGGTGAAACGGCTTATTCTACAAACGCTATAGTATATAAAGTCTGCAACAGACAAGTTAGTTCGCCATAATGTAACAAGCTGCGTGTGTCAACTTGTCTGAATAAGCGAATATTAACTTCAATGGGGGGGGGCCCGTGGCGCTTTGGATAACAGCTGGCACAGAGACCGAGAGGTACCGAGTTCGAGCCCCCGTTGGGCGGATTTGCTTTGTAGGCTGCTATTAGCGCCGTTGTAGGCTATTACATGGCTGTCTGTTCTGTTAGTAGTTAAGATTTCAATTGCATAACATGTAAATGTACAGCGCAGTGCGTTTGTCAGGCGCTTAATAAAGAAAAGATTATTATTATTATTATTATTATTATTATTATTATTATAACTTGTCAGTGTCACGTATCAGAAACATTAGCTTTACTAACCGGCCCTCAGTGAAACAAGGTTGTCCGGTCAGTCAAGGACAGATTGTCATAATTATAATATGTAGACCTATGTGTGTATGGATGGCTATAGCCTACGCATGTAGGTCTGTGTATACGTGTGTAGGCCTATAGGCCTGTATAATTATGTATACGCATGTATGTATACTATGTAGGCCTATGTATCATGTATGTATGTATGTATGTATGTATGTATGTATGTATGTATGTATGTATGTAGGCTTATGTATGTATGTATGTATGTATGTATGTATGTATGTATGTATGTATGTATGTATGTATGTATGTATGTATGTATGTATGTATGTATGTATGTAGGCCTATATTGATATGCACGGTCGAAACTATAGATTCTAAGATCTTTTGTCGAAATCGTAAACTTAACATTTCTGAAGCGCTACTTTGCAAAGCTCGTGGCACCAGCCTATTCACGAGCGCTGCTTGGGTTGTCCAGAGATAAATGCATAGCCTACGACTAATAATATTAAGCGGCTTGAGTTCTGAAGAAATTCTACTTTAGATGGTACCGAATTTTAAGACGACCGTCGTCGGATTAAACGTCGGATAGTGGCCATTTGTTATCCTTATCTGACGGCGTACAACTTACTTATTCCATCTTGTTTATGTAGAACTAGGCTGCGCCCACCCTATGCACGTCTCTTGACGTCAGTGGCAAATTCCCGTAATTCTGAAAGGCCTAGGCCTACAATCATTGAGGTATACATAATAACGCTTACTTTATTATTCATTCATTCATTCATTCATTCATTCATTCATTCATTCATTCATTCATTCATTCATTCATTCATTCAAAGCATTTATATAGCGCCCCTTCGTGAAGCTACTCAGAAGCGCTCCCGGCCCATGCAGCCACGACTAAAGAGAGGGACTTGTAGAACCCTGCCGGATTGCTCACAAGTATAGAGCGAAGCTTAAGATGGAAGGGCCCACAACCGAAAAAGCACGGCGAGGCCTAATAGCCATATGCGAGCCCGTGGAACTAGGAGCTCCTCCTCGTCGTAGAGCGAAGAGCCCGAAGCGCTGCAACGTCGGACAATGGGCGGTAAAGATCGCGCGAATAAGATGGAGCGCAGCCAAGAACGCAGCAAGATACCAGAGCAGCAATGCGGTATGAAATCCGCTGAGACACAGGCAGCCAATGTAGCACATCACGCATGTATGCAGAGACAGGAGCGAATTTAGGAAGCCGTCCGATAAGCCGAGCAGCCGAGCGTACGTAGAACTCGATCTAATCGATACCAAGGGGAAGGCCAGCAAGTAGATTATGTACATCTCATTGCCTCCAACCACTGATGTCTGTTAATAGAAGGCCTAACTATTACTATTTACAATTAACTGCAATTAACCAGTAGCTGATGCATGGCGCGCTTCGGAAGTTAATGGACGAGCAATCAAAGAAACTAATTCAGAATGTCTGAATGGATTAGCAAAGGGACTAAGCTTAGATGGGATAGCCCGGATAGGCTATATATCTCGAGTACAACAGCAGCAGCAACAAGCCAACAACAATGCGATCCATAGGCCTAATGCCTTCTGCAGATCAGAACCTCATAGACGATGATGCTCCAAAACTTAGAGAAGTCTCCGTTGGAAGGCTCAAGGCACCGATCGCTGATGGTCGAAACCGCTGAATGCTATATGCACCGCGTCCTCCTCACATGTCTTTGCAGAACGCACGCCGTCATTCGTCAGTAGCCTATAGGACATCCGCAAAGCTGGGAGGCAGATCATCCAAATGCGGACAAGGGCAAGAACTAACGTTTCATTTTAGGCCTACCCACTGAGGACGTCCGTCACGTCCGCATACAAATTTGGTGCAAATAGTTACATCAGTAAAGCTGACACGTAGCTAAAGCATCAACTTCAGTTAGAGAGAGAGAAGACAGCCTGTACCATACGTAGCCGTAAGCGTGCGTTGGATCATTATCAGAGGACTTCGCTGCTGGGAGCAGCCGAAGACCAGTTATGCCTTGTAGCGTATAATTCTACAGAGACCAGACGCCCAAGACCCAGCGCACACCTTAAGACCAAGACCAAGACTGCACCTTTAAAGACCAAGACGAATTCGAGATCAAGACCCCATTTTTCGGTCTGGAGACCAAGACCACGTCACTGACCACACTCTTAAATTTGCAATGTTGGATCAGCTTAATCCGCGGTCAAAACAGCTAAAATTCATAGCTAAAAATTAGCTTACTAAGCCTTGAGCTGATCCAAGTAGTTCTACATAGTTATCGGAATGTACCTAATTTGACTTAAATACCAAGCTGATTCTTCTTTGATTACGTTGGTGACTTGAGTAAGCGAATAGTTGGATCTCCTATGCTCCGTTGTTTGGTCAGCTATGCTCCGTTGTTTGGTCAGCTATGCTCTGTTGTTTGGTCAGCTATGCTCCGTTGTTTGGTCAGCTATGCTCCGTTGTTTGGTCAGCTATGCTGCGTTGCTTGGTCAGCTATGCTGCGTTGCTTGGTCAGCTATGCTCCGTTGCTTGGTCAGCTATGCTCCGTTGTTTGGTCAGCTATGCTCCGTTGTTTGGTCAGCTATGCTCCGTTGTTTGGTCAGCTATGCTCCGTTGTTTGGTTAGCTATGCTCCGTTGTTTGGTCAGCTATGCTCGGTTGTTTGGTCAGCTATGCTGCGTTGCTTGGTCAGCTATGCTCCGTTGTTTGGTCGGCTATGCTCCGTTGTTTGGTTAGCTATGCTCCGTTGTTGGGTCAGCGATGCTACGTTGTTTTGTCAGCTATGCTGCGTTGCTTGGTTAGCCATGCTGCGTTGTTTGATCAGCTATGCTGCGTATTTGGGTATCCAGCTATGCCTGCGTTGCTGGATTAACTAATTCATAGTATTATAGCCCGCCTATTGTTAGATGGGCATAGTTTCAGAAGGGGCAGCTTTGTTGGAGAGGCGCATCACATAGTTGAATTAAACTTATAAGTTGAACTTATAGGTCAAAAACAAATTCAGCCAGAGCTGCCAATCATTGTAGCTAATATATATATATATATATATAGATATATATAATTATATATATATATTCAATTCAATATAATTCAATTCAGTTTATTTCCTGAACCAACGTAGTACAACTATAGCAGTAGACGTAGTAATTAACGTTAATAGTGGTTTCCAAGGGGGACCCAGAATTGATGAAGATTCCCGCTAATAGGGCCATGCAGTAATTGTGTGTAATAGAAGTCACAATAACGCATGACAGCCTGTTCATATAGTTATAGGACAGTGGTTCTTAACCTTTTCAAGGGAGCCGAACCCCAAGAGAAATCCATGACCACTCACCGAACCCCTCAAGTTTGAACAATAATTTTTTAACTAATGGGAACAAAAGGAAATAAAAAATTGTACCAAAATGTGATACAATATTAATACATGAACTACTAACAGTTAACTATTTTATTAAATAAAAGTCGAAAAAATAAAAATAAAATAGCAAATGATTTTTCACGCACACTCACTGACCCTGAATATGTCCTATATATTTCAGAGGACCTCTGCCGAACCCCTGGCACTGGCTCACCGAACCCCAGGGGTTCGGTCGAGCACTGGTTAAGAAACACTGTTATAGGAATACTTTGAAAATCAGAAAATGGCTTAATTAATAGAAGATTACTAACATAACTTAACTAACACACCCAATGAAAAAAGCATTCAAGTAATTTGTTGAATCAGATAAAGGCATAGTTTATTCTTAAAGATATGCAGAACAGGTAATAGACGAATATAAAAGGGTAAGGGCATATATATAAATATATATATATATATATATATATATATATATCAGATTCGTTGTTGGTACCTTGGATTATATAGTTAATACCTTCAATTGCGTCCTGTACCAAGCGCAAATCTAGCACCCCAAGATTAACTTAACAAATAACGACGTAAATTATGCAACGTATTATGAGAGTATAGATGATAGGCGCTAGATTGATGCTTAGTACAGGGCGAAACTATAGCTTGCTACGTCACTGAAGAATCATGTCACTTAAGCAACTTTGTTTGCGTGTTGTAGGCATTTGAAGATGTTACAAAACAAATTAATATATATAATATATATATTTCTAATTATATATATATATATATATATATATATATATGTATGTACACACACGAAACATTGCAATGTAAACTAACAGTTCTGACCGGCGATTTACTAACATGTTCGATGAGTCAAAGATAATTTTAATTAAGCCTATACATTTATCTATCTATGAATATTAGGCCTATACAAATAGGCCTACACTTTTATCTATTACATTTATTTCATTAATTATGGATATTTAATATGATCATATTTCAAGATAAAGTACAGTTTAATAATTAAATTCATCTAAAAATTTGCACCCGACTCTGAGTTGCGCCCTGTTGTATGACACCGATGGAACACCCATTGCTACGGCACTGTTCTTCCTCAGAAATGTTTCAGTTAAAATGCACAATGCAAATCAGACAACAACTGCAGCACTTTTGTTCCGGTGTTGTCTTGGTGGGTGGCTATTCCATATACCGCCCTCTGCAGGAACAACCAAGTTGACCTTGCAGAGTCTGGAAATTTCACGTCGAATACAAAGAATGTCTTCATGCAGATGTCCACTGCAATCATCGCAGTGGACACTGCAAAATAAATATCCCTGGAAATCACTGCATAAAAACAGGACCCCTCGTCGAGATTGTTTGAGTCCTGGACGAGTGCAACCACATGGGGTTGCATCCGTAATCCCTTCTTTTCCAGATCATCTGCCTTCTCCTTGATGTGCTGTCACATATTTATTCCAGGCTGTTTAAAAATGACAGAAAAACCAAAATTAATATTTTGCTTTCATAGAAATAAACATAGTGCTCAAACTTAAATCATCAGTTACACTAAATAAAGAAAAGTGCATGCATCATCATCATAATCAGCATCATCATCATCATCATCATCATCATCATCATCATCATCATCATCATCATCATCATCATCATCGCAGCAGCAGCATCATCATCATCATCATCATCATCATCATCATCATCCATCATCATCATCATCATCATCATCATCATCATCATCATCATCATCATCATCAGCAGCAAAAATCATCACCATCATCAGCATCAGCAGCAGTAGCAGCATCATCATCATCATCATCATCATCAGCAGCAGCAGCATCATCAGCAGCAGCAGCATCATCATCATCATCATCATCATCATCATCATCATCATCATCATCATCATCATCATCATCATCATCATCATCATCATCATCATCATCATCATCATCATCATCATCATCATCATCATCATCATCATCATCATCATCATCATCATCATCAGCAGCAGCAGCAGCAGCAGCATCATCATCATCATCATCATCATCATCATCATCATCATCATCATCATCATCATCATCATCATCATCATCAGCATCATCATCATCATCATCATCATCATCAGCAGCATCATCATCAGCAGCAGCAGCAGCAGCATCATCATCAGCAGCAGCGTCATCATCATCATCATCATCATCACCATCATCATCAGCAGCAGCATCATCATCATCAGCAGCAGCAGCATCATCATCAGCATCATCAGCAGCAGCATCATCATCATCATCATCATCATCATCATCATCATCAGCATCATCATCATCATCATCATCATTTTCTGTTGCATGCATTTCTCGGATCCCAGTGATAGCCTACACTTGACAAAGGAGCCTGTTGTTACGGCGCCATGAAAATTGACGCATACATACATACAAACATACATAATTATATACATGCATACATACATACATTTATATATGCACACATACATACATTACATACATACACACATATATACATACATACATACATACATACATGCATGCATACATATATACATGCATGCATGCATAGGGGCCTACATAGGCTACATACATAGTTACAAACATACATACATACATATATGCATAGATCAATCAATCAATCAATTTCGTTTATTGACAACACCAAGCTGACAGGTCGCAACTTGTTACAGGGAACAGATAGGAAAAATTGTCTAAGCTCTGACAGTTAGTTATTAAATGGGTTGAGATAGCAAATATTATCTCTGCTCTAACTAAAAAGGATTAGGCTTGTGGTGATGTTAGTTAGGGCACCGAACGAGGTAACCAATATGGCATAGACCGGAGATAATGTATTTAGTAGATGTTTTTATATGCATACATACATACATATATACATACATACATACATACATACATATATATTGTATTGTATATTATTTTCTACATATTATTTTTGAAGAAATAAAAGTTAAGGTCTTACCTTTATAAATACTCACAGCGACCAAAATTCAACTACGCAAAGGCAACAGAATCAAGACAACTGTACAAGGCTTCGCCACTGATATATAACAGTTGAGGGGTATACGTCGCACGATAGGTCGTTATAGAGTGTCATTAGCGGTGTAGGGTTCTGCCCCAGAACAGATGTTCCGATTATAGAGGTCTGCCGGGCGTGTATTACTGCCTCAGCAGGAAATCCATTGGGGTTCGCCACGGTGATTAATGAGGTGTCCGTATTAACGGTTTTGATTACCCGTGGTTCGTTCATGAACGGTTTTCATTTAAAATTTCAAGTACGGTCTCCTATTTTAAGCCTTCTCCAGATACCCATACATCTGACCATATCTCCTATTTTATCCGTGACTCCCTTCACTGGCTCCCCATCCGCCAGCGCATCCAATTCAAGGTCTGTTCCCTCATGCGAAGTTGTCTTGCTGGGTCTGCTCCTCACTATCTTAGGGCCTTTTGTACCCCAGTATCTTCTCTGCACAGTCGTTCCTCCCTTCGGTCCTCGACCCGTGGTTACTTGGTTGTCCCGCGGGTGCGTACTTCTACGGCCCAGTCTAGGAGTTTTGCTATTGTTGGTCCCAATAGCTGGAACCAGTTACCTCAGTCCCTCAGGACTGACCTTTTTTCTATTTCTTTTGACCAGTTCCGCAAGCGCCTGAAAACCTCCCTTTACCAGTGAAGACACTGGCCCGGGTCGGGAGCGCCTCTGTTTTGAGTGGCGCTATATAAATGCTTGATTACGATTACGATTACGATTACGATCTGACAGAGACATACTGGGACTACTAGAATTCACCTTAAAAACAATGACTTCACCTATAGGCCTATACATTGCATTGCATATAAATAATAATGACAATTTATATGGCGCCGTAACTCAGTCATGCCGTTACACAGGGCGCCTCACAGTCAACTAAGAGTAGGGTAGGCCTTAGAAAACAAATAACTCTTGAGTTCAGATTTAATGGAGTCAACTGAGTTAGCCGCTCGCAGGGCAGGAGGAAGACCGTTCCAGCTTCTGTGGCCGGCCGCTGAGAAAGCGCGGTCATCAACGCGGCATAGTCATAGAATATAAAGTGCAACGTTCTGTTGCTTACTTCTGTAGCGTTTTTGGGTCAGGTACTCAACCATCAGTTAATTGTTTAATCTATGCACCTCTGGGGGATGTTCCCCATGATGTATTCCCCCCAAGAAATCTAACAAAACAATAATAGTTTTGAGTTGTTGCTGACGTCATGATATCATATATGAACTGTTATAATATATTATTATATTATTTACTATTACTATTTACTATTATACTATATGATTCTATTGTGTAATATAATGATATTATTTACTATCCTAATATATGATAGGCCTACTATCATATTATAACGAGTATAATCTACTGCTAATATAAGATCTGTACAAATATTATATCTGTACAACTAAATGGGTTCTCTTGAGCGTTATCTTCAAATTTCAAAATGTCAAATTTCAAAATGTTTTGTTCCTTGAACATTTAGTAACACCGCATCATTACTAGCCTACATGGCGTCCCGATTCGGTAGTTGAATCCTTCTACAAAGTTTAAATGTTTCGGACGCTGATTCGCCTTGACTTGCTCCTCGCTAGAAGAGGGGGACTACATTAAACTGCTGAACCACGCAGATAATAATCGGCCTAATTAGTTGATTTTACGACGCAAACGGGGTTCATTAGTCGAAGGATGGGGAAGAGAAGTATGTGTGCATATGTGGATATATATATGTGTGTGTTTGTGTGTGTGCATGTATATGTATACATACACACACACATATATTATATATATATATATATATATATATATATGGATCCAGGTCTATAGGTAGTGTATAGGGGCATATACAATGTCAAGTACGCAAATGTAGATGGGCATATGTATGTATGTATGTATGTATGTATGTATGTATGTATGTATGTATGTATGTATGTATGTATGTATGTATGTATGTATGTATGTATGTATGTATGTATGTATGCATGTATGTATGTATATGTATGTGTATAAATCTAGGCATATTCATGTGAAGTATATATATATATGTATATATATAGGTATATATAGATATATATATACATGTATGTATTTCATTGTATTGTATTGTATTGTATCTATCAATTTATATGGCACCTCTCGCAGTGCAAACCAATCAGAGGCGCACCCAGTGCGAAAGACCCAGAGAAAAGAAAGAGGTCTTCAGACAAAGAAAAGAGGCACTATAATATTGTTTAATATTGTATATGGATGTATATATAGGTGGTTGTGCTCATATAGGTGGGTTTATGTATGTGGGGATGTATGTAGGTATGCATAGCTGAGCATGTTTATGTATGGGTATATGCATGTATATATGCAAGTGTGTATTTGCATATGTAAGGGTTCGTATATAGGTATATGTGTGTGGATAACTGGATATGTATTGTATGTAGGTACAATATATATATATGTATGTATGCATTGTGGAGGTATGTATGTGCATTTGTATGTGTATATGTACATGGAGGTATATATATGTATATATGTTACAGGGAATTTGCATAATCAGAGAATGTGTATAATATACCCTGAAATTTTCAGGGTAGATGCATATTCCCTGATTCACTCGGGGAATGTATACATTCCCTGAAAAAACCAGGGTATATACATATACCCTGAAAATTTCATGTGATTTCTACACATATACCCTGAAAGGCTTTACAATAACACATTAAGACAGATTTCTATACACATACCCTGAAAATTTCAGGGTATGTGTAACATCTACTGTTCCATTTCACAAGAACTTTGAGGCATGTAGGCTACATCTGTTTGTTTTATGTATTGGCTGTCAAGTACGCCAACATAACGAGTGGTGACGGACTATTATAATAATGGCTCACATGGACAAGTGGACCTGAATGATATGCAGTCCATGCCTAGTGGACATCACAAATGGATCATGGTATACCAAAATCATCTGACCAAATACTGTGCTCTTCGTCCGTTGTCTACAAAGCTCGCGGTAACAATTCCATCGGATTCGGGCAGATTCGTTAAAGTTACACAGGAGACCCAGAAGAGGCCTAAGATCCCGCTAGCCAGGGCCATCTCAGAACAGCTATGCAGTAGATAAGTAATGTTGCCAACTGTAAATAAGAGAATGCAATAGTGGTTAGTTTAACTTTTAGTGAACTAATAACTTAGCTAATACGTACATCCCTGTACATGCAAACATGCATACACACATATAGCTTATATGCATGTACATACATCTACATACATACCCATATATATATATAAAACATCGAACATACATAATATGCTTATGTAGTTCGCACTGATTGATTACCGAAATACATAATGAGCATTTGAATTTGATGGGACCTACATTGCCCATGTGGCATGGGCCTATTACCAGCTTTGCACTGGCCTGTGAGTTGGACCGAAATTTCGGTGTTCACGGCTGGTCCCCTGGGATCGGGCCTGGCATCCGATGTTTATGGATCGTTAGCTCCATGTGCGGGATTCGCCGGCCCTTGGGTGGGGCTGAAGTGGATGGATGGTTATATTTCCTGACGTCGTTTAAATCTAATAAAATTTCAAATTTCAAATGTGAAAATTGAATCATGTGTGCCAGTATAGAACTTACTTAGCGCTCTATAGTGTGAAGCTAAAAACTCTTATGGTCAAAACATTGGCTTTTTATTTGAAGACAAACAGGAAATGTAGGGTCGACGTCAACGATAGTAGTCATAAGATGAAGTTAAGCAATAGATACTAGACCAGATTAGCTCCTGAATGTTGACGATGAAGCGAATCTGAAGAGCTCTTTTTAAAGTATTATTAGTATTATTGTTATTGTTATTATTATTATTATTATCGTTATCGTATCGTTATCGTTATCATTATCATTATCGTTATTATCGTTATCATTATCGTTATCATTATCATTATCATTATCATTATCATTATTATTATTATTATTATTATTATTATTATTATTATTATTATTATTATTATTATTAATGCAAGGCCTCCGTTGTTGTTGCCAGATCATTTCTCATAACAAGAGCCCGAGTTAGTTTACTTCTGGAATTATATTAATAAATGACGAGACTCTCTGTAATGATGTATAGCAAACGTTTATTTTATATTCAAGATGCTGCTCTGGTATTCTAGTAATGTCGAAGTATGCTGCGAGTTTCAGGCATTTTAGCTTTCATACGGCAATAACACACTGAGAGTATTGTTGCAATGGCCGTCTAGGCCGCCTTGTATAAAGGTTATAAGTGATTTGCACATCTATAGTACAGTATACGAGCGGTTGGTTACGTTCCTGGAGTCGTGGGTAGTTTAGGCAATGCTCCACAGGCGGTGTTTTTGAAGACATCGGTTGTTTATGCAGCTTTCGGTAGGTGGTGGCCCGTGAGTGAGTAAGATACAATACAATGCAACTGCATTTGATATCGCCCTTCCCCCACAGGTGGTCCAAAGCTCAGAAGTGCACACGCCTCGGCGGTGCAGTCTAATTAGCACTTTACTTGTCTCCACGTACCGTGTCTAAGTCAATCGATGGTGCTTAACAGTCTGGTATATGCACAAACTTTCCAGTCAAATTCCAAAAGATCCGTTCAACAGAGGAATTAATTATTTATGGATAAGTTTTAAAGTTGGAACGAAAAGTGGAGATGGATGTTGCAGTGCGAATATATAAGAAGACATATATAGATATTTTCAGTTTGCTGCACAACAATTGACGACGTTTTATATATGCTTTACTTACTCACTTCTACTTAAGACATTATACAAACGTTGGGCAATAACACTACCCTTCATACATGCACAGACCTTGGGAATAACCAATATATTATATATATATATATATATATATATATATATATATATATATATATCCTGCGTGAAAAACTGTGAATCACATGTAACCATGCAATTCACGCGTTTTTCGCATTCTTCCATGCATGCAAATCATGTAATTTGTTCATGTTTCGGTGTTGGCATTTCTCACATTGGGCTGATTTGGTTAATACGCTCGGATGCACAATATGTGTGTGTGTGTGTGTGTGTGTGTGTGTGTGTGTGTGTGTGTGTGTGAGTGTGTGTGTGAGTGTGAGTGTGTGTGTGTACTGCCAATATATCTAATCAATGCTGTCTGATGCCTAGCTAAGTGGCGTTGTTAATCCAGCAAACGCATTAGGCGGGACAGCTTGGCTGCTACCTATCAATGATGGCTAAGTCAGCTGAGCTGCATAGCTGACTCAAGAACGCTTCATGTCGAAGACGCGATGCTATTTCAGCAAAGCCTGCATAGACAATTCACGTATACGGAAAAGCTGCACAAACAAAGGCTTAGTCAGGGCACGTTAGCAAAAAGTTATTTCTGCTATGCTAAGAGTCTACGCATTCTTAGCAGAATTAACAAAGCACAAGTTACCTCTTTCAGCTAAAGTTTGCTGAATAAACTAAGTTTTCTCTTGTTATGGCTATTTTTCATAGTTCGATTAAGTTTATCATGACAGCTAAGAAAAGCATAGCTGAAAAAACTCTGCATTTTTAAGAGTGCATAAGATATAGTTCTGGAGCGCTGACGTGCACGACGGGGAGGTAAATCCAAATGGGTAAAACCATTGGGTTGTACTCATTTTCTGCTCTATTGTCCAATGGTTCATGAGCTGGTAGTGGGTGAATCACGATCGAGGTGTTGGGCGCGGTGTAAAACTGTAAGCTAGGGCCCTTGAATGCAACTAATTTAAGTTAAGTTAATTTGTCTACTTTTCTGTTCGTACTTGAACCCAGGTCTTGCTGTGAATTCAGCAATCAACACTCAACCCCGTAACATGGATCAGTAGGCCTATGGAATATCTTTCTACAAGACGACAGTCAACTCTATATATCCTTTTAATAATAATACTAATTATTATTATAATAATATTATTCTTCTTAATTTATTCAAACTGACAAGTACACAGTAAGATTTACATGACACAATAGTAACAGACTATCTCTAACTTAACAGGAGTCGAATTTAACTGCATGGAAGCCTGCAAGGGGCCAGTCTGTCCTACTACTCATTTTACCAACGCCATCTGGCGAATGGAAGGCTGAGTCAACCTTCCGGGGTTATAACCTAGCGGGAGTCGATCCCGCTTCAAACTTGATGATGGCACTCATGGCAGCTGTAACATATCTTTCCTACATGACGACATCCAATTCTACATAATCCTTATAATCAGACCACTATCGGGCGCTAGTATTTCTTTAGCTTTTATTGTTTCTATCTCTTCGTGATATGCAAACTCTTCAACGATTCATACAAGAATAGGCCTACTTGAGCTATTCTCCCGAAAGAGAACGTCAGCTTATAATCAGGACCAGTGGTTCCCAACCTTTTTCAGAGCACGGTACCATTATTAACTCAACGGCGGGTCAAATGCACCCTGGTCTTAATTTCAGCAGTTTCTCTTCAAGTTCTTTATTTTACAGTAACTGACGAGCAACATTCATTCTATTCACCCGCAAGGTTGCAACTATTTCTACACTACTTTATAGTATGTAGGCCTATATGTATGTGGCCTAATGCATATGGGCTCGTAAGTAAGTAAGTAAGTTTATTCTTTATGGAGAAGCACTAGCAAACGCACAGCACTGTACATTGCAAGATTAATTCATTCAATTTCAAACAAACAAATATTTATATATACAGGCAAAGAATTGAATGGGAGAAGTCACTGTATATCAGGGGAACACAGGGGAGGAAGAATTAGGGCTAATCATAGAGGGAAAATGAAGAGCTTAAGCAGACTGATCTAGGGAAAACAGTTTATTTGTATAGCATCCGGGCAAGGAAGCATTTATGAGTCAGGTTGTCAAACATGGGAAGCTCACAGTTATGGGACCGTGGCCGCAGCGAGTAGCGAGATTGCTTTATCGGCGGTAACAATTTTATGCAACACATGGCAAGGATTGTGCAGAATACAGGCAGAGTATACGGTATCCGTAGGCCTATATGTATTAGTATGCATGGATTATGTATGTACATATACATAATGGCATTCATACATAATGCAGACACACATGGCAGAGAGCATCAGGTTAGCGCTTTGCTAATATATTGTGGCGCTATATAAATGAGCAAATTTCAAAAGAGGCTCCGCAGAACAGCTCTCCCAAATATAACTTAATTATATTTGATTTGTCATAATAATTACCAATACCGCTATTTTATAATTTTAATAAGCGCTGTTATCGTTACTATTAGTTGACCTGTGGTAAAGATTTACAGGCATTATGTACACCAAAGTGTGGCTGGTTGAATAAATACTTACTTACTTACTTGAATATAAATGACGTCATTTTAGTCTGTTCAATTATGCCGGTGACGTCATCATCTCTATGGTTTCTCGTCTTTTGTTGCGAGAAAGAAAGAGCGACCAGCGTCGTTTCTCATAAAATTTTGAGATTCTGAGCGAATTTGGTTAAACGAGATGTCATTACTCATTTGTTTTCTCCGTGCTGGGTCACGTTGGCGGTCGTCTGCTCCTGGTTTTCTCGGGGACGGAAGATGAGGGCCCCGCGTTGGAGATCGAGGCGCCGTCTCGTTTCAACTTCGTGGCGCAACACAATCATAAGTCGCTTCCACTTCGAAGCGCAACACAATCATAAGTCGCTTCCACTTCGAAGCGCAACACAATCATAAGTCGCTTCCACTTCGAAGCGCAACACAATCATAAGTCGCTTCCACTTCGAAGCGCAACACGTCATAGTCGCTTCCACTTCGAAGCGCAACACAATCATAAGTCGCTTCCACTTCGAAGCGCAACACGTCATAGTCGCTTCCACTTCGAAGCGCAACACAATCATAAGTCGCTTCCACTTCGAAGCGCAACACAATCATAAGTCGCTTCCACTTCGAAGCGCAACGCAATCATAAGTCGCTTCCACTTCGAAGCGCAACACAATCATAAGTCGCTTCCACTTCGAAGCGCAACACAATCATAAGTCGCTTCCACTTCGAAGCGCAACACAATCATAAGTCGCTTCCACTTCGAAGCGCAACACAATCATAAGTCGCTTCCACTTCGAAGCGCAACACGTCATAGTCGCTTCCACTTCGAAGCGCAACACAATCATAAGTCGCTTCCACTTCGAAGCGCAACACAATCATAAGTCGCTTCCACTTCGAAGTGCAACACGTCATAGTCGCTTCCACTTCGAAGCGCAACACAATCATAAGTCGCTTCCACTTCGAAGCGCAACACAATCATAAGTCGCTTCCACTTCGAAGCGCAAAACAATCATAAGTCGCTTCCACTTCGAAGCGCAACACAATCATAAGTCGCTTCCACTTCGAAGCGCAACACAATCATAAGTCGCTTCCACTTCGAAGCGCAACACGTCATAGTCGCTTCCACTTCGAAGCGCAACACAATCATAAGTCGCTTCCACTTCGAAGCGCAACACGTCATAGTCGCTTCCACTTCGAAGCGCAACACAATCATAAGTCGCTTCCACTTCGAAGTGCAACACGTCATAGTCGCTTCCACTTCGAAGCGCAACACAATCATAAGTCGCTTCCACTTCGAAGCGCAACACAATCATAAGTCGCTTCCACTTCGAAGCGCAAAACAATCATAAGTCGCTTCCACTTCGAAGCGCAACACAATCATAAGTCGCTTCCACTTCGAAGCGCAACACAATCATAATATCGCATGACTTAAACATTTCAACAGAATATTCCTCCGTCCAAGACTTGTGCAATAGGACATTCAACTAAAACAGTCTAGTCCTGCGTGTCCTTCTAAATAGTATAAAACCAATAAAAACGTGGACATTTCCACATTTGAAACTAAATATACTACATTTTAACTCGCATTGTTCATAAAGTAACTAAGCAAAAGAAAAGGAAATTGAAACGGAAATTGAAACGGAAATTGAAACGGCCTGCGTAGCCTATCATTAAATTACATTAACTCAAAGTAAAGTCAATGACTTTGTACAAAGGAATCAGCTAGGTTGTGAAAATCAGTTTTTCTTACCTGGCAGCACTCGCAAGAAAAGACAGAGTTCAATTCTGGTTTTAAATAATCGTAAGAGTATCGTACTTTCTGTGCTTCCACAGTGGATGCTAGATTAATACACAGTAATTCAAATCTACGAACGTTGCGTAAGTTCATCGTCTGAACTTATTCGAGCTGAACGGTTGGATAATCGCTCGTAGTAACGTTGACATTGAAACGAAGAAGTCATCTTTGTTCAACAGAATTCTTATTCTTTCTGAAAAGATGTTGGCCTATTACGACATGAAATCTACTATGGAAAGAAGCAATACACTCACCGGTTCAATCGACGCCATGTCCATAACCCGTCAGTGAAGATTCTACGCGCATATTCGAGTGAGAAGTAATTTGGAGGTATACACAGAAGTCACTTCAGATATCTACGTGGGAGGTATTTAGATCTCCATAAGACTTAGGACCTAAGTAGACTGCGCTGGCCTAAGTAGGCCTAAGGTTAGGATAGAATATTAAACAATCTCAATAGATAACCCCTAGACTAAATTAAACGAGACCATAATGTATTAATTGACATATTCATTTTAATGATAATAATATTAGGCCTAATATTCAAAACGAACAGAGTTGAATTGATTTCATTGGTTGAACTTGATGACATGACACTCATTCAACCAATCACGAGTCATAGAATCATTTACAAGTAACACGTGTTCATTATCAGAACATACTCTAATTGTAGCTTTAACACCTACAGTAGGGGACCGTTACATAACACTTGAATCCTTTTATCAGGTTTTGGTTTTCAGCATGCATTTTTAGATTTTCTAAGATCCTAAGATCTCTCATGACCTTAAGATCTTCCATGACCTTAAGATCTTCCATGACCTTAAGATCTTCCATAATCTCTGTATACGGTTCTACTATGGCTAGAGGATCGGAAATGAACTGGCGATGAGCAAAATCCGTCGTTGTAGACTATACCTAGAAAGTCTGAAAGTGTTAATGTCTATAATGATAAGCTTAGATTTAAGGTCAGAGGGTAGTTAGAGACTTAGAGTTCATGGGTGTGTTTGTAACTGTACTCACAGAGTCGACAGAGACTCAAAGACCTGGAAAATAGAAAAACAAATTGAAAAATAAATGGCTCCAAGATCGTTAAGTCTAGAGTTGGAGCTGGAATTGGTAATAGGAGCGGGTATTTTCAAGAATCGTAGAAAGATTGGAGTTTGTAGGAACAAAGGTAAATAAAGACAGGGAAGTTTAGATCAAGCAGCGAATAGGATATATATATATACCCTAGGCCCTATCTTGTATGATGGTAAAAAGGTAAATAAAGACAGGGAAGTTTAGATCAAGCAGCGAATAGGATATATATATATATATCCTAGGCCATATATCTTGTATGATGGTATGGCCTACCAGTACCCATATGTTTCACACACCACAGAGTTTACCAGAAGCACAGTTATATAGCAGCCGGAGGGTTGCGGGTTCGAATCCACCTCAAGCCGCCGCGTAGGGACCCTGGGCAAGTCCTTCACTCGCAATTGCTCATGCGCTTCGGCGTGAAACTCCGATTCAGCGTCTGCGCAGTAGTCGGGAGCGCCTCTGAATAGGCAATCTGGTAGGGGCGCTATAACAAGTGTTCAAATACAATACAAAATACAATATATCAATACTACACTTCCAGTCATTTCCCTTGCGTATATATTTTCAAAAATCGTTTCGTTAATCAAGGCACCAAATAAATAATTTATGCATAATACAGACTGTAATCCTGGATTTATCACTAACAGTCAAATCTGTTCACTAAAATTCAAGGAAGCGTTACTTTTACAAAAATAATGTCAGTTAATAGGGATGAGCCGATTATGCGATCGGAAATCGGATCCGGCCGGATTTTGCACTAATCGGCATAAATCGGAATCGGCGATCCCAGGACTACCGACCGATCCAAATACCAAAAAAGTAATATTTTTGACCAAAAGCAATTTCCTTTTTCAATAATACAGAAATAGTAACCTGTTGTGGGGAGCTCCTGCGGTAATCTTTAATTACTTGAAAGTACGTATAAATAACAAAATTGTTACTTGACGTGTCAAAAAAATGGCGGAGAGTCAGACTTTTTTCTTATGCCACGCGGTTTCAAACTTTCAAATGTTAATTTCTTTTAAATAGTTCAGTGCATAAACTCTCATTGGAATTAAATCTAGCGAGAATATACAAGATTTTTTTCATTTCTGCTTTATTACCTATTCGGATCGGAATCGGAATCGGCGAAAATAGCAGGCCAACTATCCGGAATCGGAAATCGGTAAAAAAATGCCAATCGGCTCATCCCTATAAGTTAATACGCATACTAAGTTGTGATTCATTTAAGTTCAGAGTCTACATTGCGAAATATCTGGGAGTGGGCGATATAAGAGGAGTTTCAGATTCCCAACGCATCTGTGGTAGGCCTACAAACAAATAAATAATACATTCGCAAATGTGCAGAGAACATCCACTTCGTGAAATCCTACTTCGATCGGGTAAAAAGCTACACCGTTCCTTTCTACAAATAATTGTTCGCACACTTTACAAAACAGTCGGGTGTTGCAAAATGGCGGACGGCACCAAATCTTTCGATTCTTCAGAATTTCTTGCGTCGAACGAAAGAACAAACATCGCCACAGTTGCTTTCAAGTGATCACGTGTGTAGGCCTAAACCAGTCACAGTCTGCAACGAATTTATACAGCGCCACCCGTTTTCAGTTCGGTTACACACAGGGACAAAATTATGTTTCTTTTTGTTAGCTTTTCTTTCTTTTCAATTGCATCTCTGCAGAAATGAAGCCTCTTTCTGAGTCCAATAAGGAGTCTCGTTCTGAATCCCAGAAGTTTTGTTCTCAACCCAACAAGCCTCGTTTGAACCAAATCAATCTCGTTTTCAATCAAACAACCCTCGTTTGTTTGAAATCAATCTCGTTTTCAATCAAACAACCCTCGTTTGTTTGAAATCAATCTCGTTTTCAATCCCACAAGCCTCGTTTGAATCATATCAATCACGTTTTCAATCCCACAAGCCTCCTTTGAATCATATCAATCACGTTTTCAATTCAACAAGCCTCGTTCTGAATCCAGTAAACCTCGTTCTCAAACGAACAAGTCTCGTTCTGAATGTCTGATCGTGCTCTCACGTTTCCGTCTCGCACATGAGCTGGGAGTTGGTAGTATTGTTCGGGAAGGCTTCGTCAAATTGCGACACCGTTAGGGGCTCGTTTGAGTCATCGGAAGGCTCCATGGGGTACGTTGGGCGCGAATGAAGGCTTTGGTGAGGCCGAGAGTCACGCCAACGTTGCCTGGACGGAGTGTCGTCTGCGGCCGTGAGAGACTTTGAGTAATGGAAGACCGGAAGTTTGGCGTGAATGACTTTTGGGTCCTAAAACATCAAAGGCTATCGATGGTAGGTTGCTGGTAGTAAGACAACAGTACATGCAATAAAATGCTAATAACGATTTATTGACAGAGTGAACGAGTGGATGAATGATCTGATAGTTGACCAATAATTATTAATGTATGCAAATATATATATGTATATCTATGCACCTATGTAAGTATGTACGCATGTATGTATGTATGCATGTATGTAGGCTATGTATGTATTTATGTATGTATGTATGTATGTATGTATGTATGTATGTATGTATGTATGTATGTATGTAAGTATATGTATGTATGCATGTATGCACGTATTTATGTAAGTACTGTATGCATGTAGGTATGTATGTATGCATGTATGTATGTAATAATGATATTACGCAGACCAAGTTAAATTGATTGATTTAATGATTTACTAACACTGTTAGATTATTATTGGTTTGATTGTGTGGTTGTTTGGTTACTATAGCTAATCAGAAGGCATCGCAATCATGAGTTTCATGAAGTGGCTGAATAAGTAAGTAGTCAGATAGAAGAAGTCGACGAACTTACTTCAAGGCATCGCTTAAGTTTATCGATGACGTGTCTGAATCCGGGTCTCTGGTCTGCGTCGGTCATCCAGCAGCAGACCATCAGGTCATAGATTGGTTGGGGGCAGGAGTTGGGGGCCTCGAGGCGACCCCCGGCCGTCACGAGCTCCATCACCTCCTGGTTGCCCCGGCCCGGGTACGGCATGTATCCGAGGGAGAAGACCTCCCAAAGGAGTACGCCAAACGACCTGCCGTAAAGATTTAAGCAGGCGCCAATTAAATTCTGTGTTACTATACACGCTATAGGGTATACAATGTTTGAATGGCGACATACAGATTCTGTTACGCATTAAGGCATCTTGAAAGCGATGTGGGTAAGTGAGTAACTGACTGACTGACTAACTGACTGACTGGCTGACTACCTGACTGGCTGAGTGACCGACTAACTGACTGGCTGATTGACTGACTGACTGACTGACTGACTGACTGGGTGGCTGACTAACTGAATGACTTCTTGACCGACTGACTGAGTTATTAATTAAATAATAAATTAAGCGAGTAAGTAAATGAGTCAATTAGTCGCTTAATTAGTAGTCAATTGCGTAGTTAGTTATGCAAGTAAAAAATTAACTGAGCAGGTTTTAGTGCATACCAAACGTCGGTCTTTGAAGTGAATATTCCATCGAGGTAAGCTTCCGGTGGCATCCACTTAACAGGAAGCATAACCTTTCCACCCTTACGATAGTAGTCCGCTCTGAATCAGTCAATGAAAGTTAATGAGTCAACAAACGAAACATCGACAAACGAGCGAACGAATTAATTAATGAGTGAGTGAATTAATGAATTAACGAGGGCTTTCATAATTTAATGATGAACACAAGGCATCGCTTTGCATTTCAACAGGATACACGAAATACCGAATAACTTACGGCTGTTGACAGTTTGAGGTGATATGTTTCTGAACTTGGACAATTTTTTACTGAAGGATTTACTGACTGACTGACTGTCTCGCTCAGTGGCGTCTAACCCTCCTCCCCCATCTGGAATGGGAGAACCAACCCAGACTTTGGCACACTTATATATAAAAGACTCAGAAGTCACTCAGAACCATCTCCGCCACTGCTCGTACTCTGGCAGTGCCAGTCCCAAGCCTGGAGAAAGAAAAAGCGTGACGCTAATCATCTTTGGTATATATGGGCGTGACAGTGTCGTAAAACAGCGACTAACGCACTCACTCAGAACTGTAAATTAATATACTTTAACCCCCCTCCACACACACGTCTGGCAACCGTGGGAGATCGTTCTCTTCCCTCATTGGTAGTCGCCACTGGTCCCGCTGAATTCTGAATTCATTGAATCGACTAACCAACTGCGGGAATTCATATTGCAACCTGCAATCTAACCTGCTTGGCCCTTATTAGCCTCTTTTCCGTAAGCCCTATACAATCAATCAATCAATCAATCAATCAATTTCGTTTATTCTAAACATTCGATTCAATTGTGGTGCAATGTCGTCAGGTCGGGAGCTCCTCTGACTAGTTGCATGAAAAGGCGCTATATAAATTGCATTACAGTTACAATAAAAATTATAGTTACCACTACAACTACAGTAGCTCAACGATTCATTGACTGACTTAATGATTAGGCCCCTAATTATTGATGACTTAATTTGAGGCGTGGATTGGATGAGGGCGAGTGATAACGAACCTTTTGAAGAGGCTCGTAATTGTGCAAAGACAGTGGCGCAATAGTAATTTACTAATCGTCAGAAAGCCGACTGAATCCAGTTTTGAGCTGGTATGTGGCGCAAGATAGCGTTGAAGGGCAAGGGGTGTCAAATAGCAGTGGTCTATCGCGTGCTTTGATGATGGTATTGATTTCGGAAAGTTATTAAGAGTTTGTGTTTAATTAAATGTTGTGAGGTCGATGAATTGAGTCTCGTGTCTGCGAACTGATTATTTCATTTAAATATGTGCAAAACTAAAGGCGTCTTGTGTCGTGTGTCGAGTTGCGCTATATAGGGGACCTACGCGACCGATATATGTGGGAGTGGACGACTCGATGCCCGATCGTTCGAGAACTATATGAGAGGCAGTGACATTAGCGATCAATCGATTTACTCGTTTAGCTGGCTGATTAATTGATTGTGTGCCTGACTGATCGATCGATCGATCGATTGATTGATTGATTACCTGTAAATGTCTCTGGCCATTCCAAAATCTGCAATCTTGGCCACTCGATCGGGACCTTTGGTCGTCAGAAGACAATTCCTGGCGGCCACGTCTCTGAAAACACGAACACAAAGGAACACAAGTCAACGGTACTGGTAGGCATATAGGCATATACAGTATACACACCATGCTTAATGTCGTGGAGTTAAAAGGTCGTAAATTCTGAAGGCCTAGACAATCACCAGATTCCGAGGTTGATGCGACATTTAGAGCCCATGTGCACGAACCTTATTGCGTCGCGAATGAAGGACTGTTAAGGACTGGATGCCATTTGTTGGTTGACCTTTGCGTGTGTGCATGCGCGAGCTGCGTTAGTGAGAAGACTAGATAAGCCTTACGGCCTCTTCTCCTTATGAATCGATTTACTCTTCTACTAATAACTTCTATTGACATGACCATACTTATTGATTTGTCCCTTTATGTTTGTATGCATAAACTGTAAACCTAAATGTGCTATTATAGCTATTATACATGTACACTGTGAACACTAATCACTGAATCGATTCTAATCAATTTGATTTGATTTGATAGAGCTCGCGAATGACGACTGCTTTGGAGTTATCTAAGCATTATCTGCTGTTCTTAATTAACTTTACCACCGCTTAAGGCTGTTCATTTGCATTGGAACTTGGAAGGCGCAACATACTGTATTGGTCTACTCGGCTGGCGAGCTGGGTGTGATTAGCAGTTTAGGTTTCGAGCAAGGCCGAGCGGACTGCGAATAACCCCGGATACAAACCATATGATGCAGACAAAACATTGCCTTGTCTCTGTAGACAAGTGTGGCTTTTATCATACAATGTTTTGGGCCAAAACGTATTGCAGAAACTTTATTTTTGGCTCCACGCTTTAAGAAAAACTTTTATATTGAACATTTTACAGTTTAATATTAAGTTTTTCTTAATGGCAGTTCAAATGTCTGGTTATGTAAATTTTCACGATGTTTAGTTCTACAAATAACAAGAATTGTTGTATCTTATACCAAATAGGCGACCATACCTGTGAATAAAGTGATTGAGTTCTAAATATTCGCAGCCATAAGCGACATCTAATGACAATCGAATAAGATCCAGATAAGTCAAAGTTGATGGATGTTCCTGATGTGACAAAACAATTTAATCAATGCATCAGAAACAACTGCCTCATTTGCGATGATCGTAATGACAGTCAAACTGGAACAACGACCAATCAAAAGCATGATAATGAAACTCCTGGAATCTTTGCTCTGAGCATCATCATCATGCTCATCATCACAATGCTCAACAATAATAACAACAACAACATCATCATCACCAACCCACCACCACCACCACCACCACCACCACCACCACCACCACCACCACCACCACCACCACCACCACCATCATCATCATCATCATCATCATCATCATCATCATCATCATCATCATCAACAACAGTGCCTGAAGTCAGTCATATCGTGCTTTTGCAGCAATGGGTCTGAATAAATGACCTCCCTCCTCTTCGGTCATTTGTCAAGTCCAGTGATTTCCTCAGATGTCCAGTACAGGTCTCGTCATATCTTCGTGTATATTGTATTTAGCTAGAGTAGTCAATAAGAGTGATAGAAATGATAATTTGCATGTTGTCACAGATTGCTGCTGTTGTTATTATTAAAAAGGATTGAAATCTCACTTGCGTTGGACGAGATTCTCGAAGGAAGGTCTTGACGTCACCTCCGTTCAAGAGTTCAAGGACGATCAGCTTAGGATGTTTGTCAAAGCAGACACCGAGGAATTGAACGATGTTCGGATGACTAAACTTACTGCAACATCAAAATGTGTGACCATTTAAAAATTATCATAGAAGGAAAAGGAGGAGGAGCAGCAGAAGAATTAGACCAAGAATAAAAAGAAGAACACGAACAAGAGCACGAACACATTCAAGAAGGAGAAGAAAGGGAAAGAAGGAGAAGAAGGAGGACGAGGAAGAATAGGAGGAGGAGGAGGTGAAGAGTAGGAAGAGGAAGAGGAAGGAGGGAAGAGGAAGAGATGAAGGAAGAGAAAGAGAAGAAAGAAGAAGAATAGGTGTTTCAAAATCATGCTGTTACGTTTATTTCTAGCCTCTCTAGCGCAGAACATCACTAGGCTATATATAGATCAAGACTTAAAATTCAAATGAAGAAACTTCAGTTGGAACGAACCTCATAATAAACGCTTCCATAAGGAAATCCATTTCCGCTTGACTTGTACATAGAGCTGGCAACGTCTGCAAAGAAGATTTAGCAAGAAACATCAATTGCTTGTAAAGTAAAGATAAAATTTATATATGCTGAAAATTGTGACCATAAAAGTATGTGATGTTCTTTGCACGGATCATCCTAGAAAACGCTTCCTTGAACATGGAATTAGGCAAAGATCACTGTCATCCATAAGCTAGACAAGAAGGATCTTCGTAAGTCCGACAACCCATCGCCAGGTATCCTCGATCTCTTACGAAGCATGCCGCAGTTGAGTGAAAATGGCTTTTAATGAGTTTAATAATGACGACAATGATGATCATTTTAACGATGACGACAACGATTCTGTGACTGACTATGATGATACGCAGTCTGCAGAACTGATATAATCTGATTGATCTATGGACGAGAGGAACTCGAACAGAATCCCTGACCTTGGCCGCCACGGCTATAGTTCCTGACTCGCGGGTGCTTAGATATCCTTGGTAGACTTCTCCAAAGGCGCCTTGACCGAGTGCCCTAGAAACAAAACCACAAGCTAGCTAGGTAACAAAGTAGGTCGACCCTTCTTAAAGTTGTGTGTTTATCGCATAAGAGACAATAATAACCATATTGTATTGTATTGTATGTATCAATTTATATAGCGTGATCCATATGGATGGATTAACAAAAGAAAACAATTGAATGAACAAGTGTTTTATTTTGTCAGAATCCATACTGAATAATTCGTTCGTTCGTTTCTTTGTTCGTTTATTTGCCATCCATCCTTTCATCAGTCCACGCACTCACTTCCCATCTACACAGTACACACCCACATATCCATCCATCCATCCATCCATCCATCCATCCATCCATCCATCCATCCATCCATCCATCCATCCATCCATCCATCCATCCATCCATCCATCCATCCATCCATCCATCCATCCACCCATTCACTCAACCCATTCACCCCGTCCTCTCCATCCATCTATATCCAATTAACCCACCTGCAATCCACCCACCTATCCCTCAACTCACACAGTCTTCCACCTACATGCCCCTCATATGATCCTCCACCCAACTTACCCATCCACTCAAATACCTCTCAACCAACAAACATCAACCACATACCCCTCTGGGTATGTCTGTATCCATCCACAGACGTACCTGACAAGAACCAGCCTGTCTCGTGCCAGTTCCTTGAGGTCCTGAATGGTGCACTTCGTCTCTCCGAAGTCGTAGGTTGGGTTGTACTCCGTGACGATTCCCTGCGCCCCCACCACTCCTCCTCCTCCTCCACCTCCACCTGCTCCTCCTACTACTCCGACCTGTATCCCAGTCAGACTCCGTAACTGACTAACGCAGCATTCCGGATTACTCAGCCTCAGCAACCGCTCGGCCTTCAACCGTTGGCGACGGTGATGGAAAACTAAGCATACACAATTGCACATTGGCCAGAAGATAATCGTTAACCTCTGACCTATATAGGTCTACAATAGGGTCAGAAGTTAGAAACATGATTTATTATGCGAAAAAACAGAACAAAACAGAACAGAAATGCGATATTCATCCACCCGACATCAAAGATGAGGTTAGGAAAATGAAGTCGCCAACACTTAGACTGACTACGGTTACCCCTCGGCTCTAATTAGCAGGACTCCTGCTTCTGTTCTTTTGGTGCCGCACCACATACTAGGCTCAGCAACAGAAAAAACAGCTCTAATTTATTTCTAGTTTAGTTTAGTGAGATTAGAGAAGTCTGGGAATTAAGTACTAATATCAATAAATGTAATGTAAACAAGGCTATATACCTGGGTAGGCTGAAAACAGACAGAAATGCGATCCGTCATGCATTTTACATTCGAGTTATGGGTGACCATGAAATGTTGTTTCTGTCATCATATTCCACGTTGCAACGTTGCATGAACCGTGTTAGAGTGGAATACATAATTTTACAAGAGTGCTCAAGCTTACTGATAGAAACGGTCTGCACTCAAGGAGAACAGCATAGAATATTTATTATGGCCGAAGTAATGCAACGACTCGTTTTAACGTTGACTTAATTTAAAATTCTCTGACTTAACCGACTTTGGAGAATTTGCATCTGCTAATGATCGTTATAGGAGTCATGTAATTGTGGACCATGTAGCCTACTAATGGCGATTCTAGATTAGACTGGATTGGATATTATTAGATTAGACTAAATTTTATAGTACTAAACAAGACTTCCTTAATTAATGCCAGTGATTGATATCATTGTCACTGTTTCAGCAACTCACTCAGGTAGATGGCGCAGGTGAGGAGGAGGGCAACGAAGGCAAAAGAGGCGATGGCCACAGCGGATATTGCCCCAGGACGGATGAAGATCGAGGGGGTCTCTGACGCCCCCGAATTACTGGGCATTACCCCGGTCTTTTCTGGAAAAGAAAACAAATTTTCACCACATCTCCAGACTATATAGTATGCATAATCAACTGTAATTAATTTATTCATTTCTTTATATTCTCAATTTTTTAAATTCATATAATTCATTCAATTATTTCTTTTAACTCTTGACTTAAGTAATATTAATTAATTAACTAATTACAAGTGCAAATACATTTTAAAATATAACGTAACGTTATTTCCCTTGGCTTCTACACTTATGCAATATTAATTAATTTGAAGGAAACCCAGTTTTAGTTGGTCGACAAATGGAAACAATATGAATCGAACTGAAACTAAAATAGGTTTCAAAAGCTACCAGAAACTGAAATTGAAACTGATTTCAATCAATTAAACACTCATTCAGGCACAGAAATGGCGTACTGCAGGACATTTATCAATCGTTGTTGTGAAAGTGTCTTACCAATGCAGCTCAGTCCATCTTCGGCCAGCACCTTATTGAGGGGACAGTAGCAGCTGACCTCGTTTCTTCGAAGGTCAATGTAGACGCAGAGGAACTCACAGGGACAGTCAAAGGCAAAGGAGACCTCAACCATTCCATCACCATCATTCACCCCTAGAAGAAACCCCAAAGGATACTATTTCTATATTTACATAGCACACTTTACAGAATGGCAATACGATTGGCGAATGTGTGAAGCTGTTGCACATGAAAAGTCTGTCTGTCTGTAGGTCTATGTATGTCTACAGCTATACATGTGTGTGTATTTATACATGAGGATGTATCCAATCTCCCATTCCCACCTCCCATTTCTGTCTGAGTATGTCTGTCTGTCCGTTCTCTGTCTCTGTCTGTATCTCTCTCTTTCTCTGTCTGTATCTCTCTCTTTCTCTCTCTGACCAAGGGTAAAGAAATTACTTTGTTTTCACATTATTTGCGCGATGGCCAAAGCCTCGTATGTGGCTTCATCTAAATGTACTAAGTTGATACAAAAACAAATTTCCTTGAAGAAAAGTACTGAAAAATATATAGAAGGCTTCAAAAGCTCGGTCTTGTTTCTTTAGAAAGAATAAAAATGAAAGGCGACCTTGTTAAGACCTACAACATTTTACGTCGATGAACAAACTTTCTTCTATACAGGCAGCAACTGGAAATCTAAGACGACACAGTCTGAAACTGTATCATAAGAGAGCGCAATTTCACATTAGAAAATTCTTTTCAGCAATAGGATTGTGAATCAAAGGAACTGGTTATCACAAGAAGTAGTATCTGCATCACGCCTTAAGACTTTCAAACAGAGACTGGACAGTTGAATGGAAAGATGGAGGAGCTAAAAGCCTATAAGCTTACCTAACCTAATGACTAATTATAAGCGTTTTATTTTATAGATCAGTTTTGTATTAGTATTTGCGGATTGATGGTAAAAAACCTTACACACCTGCATCAAATCTTGGATTTGATCCTTCGGCGCTGATGTAGGAAGATCCGCCTTGGCCATTATGATCCGATCCACCAGATATGGAGACATTACCACCTGTATGAAGACAACATTCAGAAGCATTGGATACATCCATGTGTCGTCTCGTAATTTAGAATAGGACTGATCGGTAGGTTGTGCGACTGACTGATAGAATCACTTACTGATTAAGTGACTGAAAAATTCAACGAATTGACGATATAAATAACTAATGAATAATGAGGGAATTAATTAGCAATTATTGAATAACCGACTGCTTAATTGATTGCTTGCTGGCTGACTGTCTGGCTTATATATATTGATTGACTGATCAAATGAATGACCGACTGACTGAGATTCATTGCTTGATTGATATACTGACTGAATGATTGACCGACTGGTTGACTGATTGGATAATTGATCTACTCACAGATTGATCTTAAGCATTAACTTCAGCGTTTATAGGAGCGCCACCATCTCTTGTTAACTACCCGTAAAGCTAATTATTAACTTAAGCATTTACAGGAGCGCCACCGTCTCTTGTTAACCTACCCGTGTATCCACCACCTCCTCCTCCAGCCAGGCAGCCTCCACCTCCGCCACCGAATCCGCCAATTGTCTCCCAGCCGAAGCCAAGCACCAGAGGGCAGGGACTGCCTCCCTGGGAGTCCTCGAGTAGAGATCGGCCGGACTGAGACGAGGATGGAGGACGCAACAGTGGCCTTATGCCTCCACCAGCCCCTGGAAAAATTAACAAAATGAAGCGGTCAACATATCAAGAAGATATCGACTTATAAATAGACCATTGCATCAATGAAGAAGAGTATCAACGAATTAGATTAAGGAATTCACGAGTCGACGAAGTACCCTATTAATTCCTTTACAAAATATCGAATTAATCGATTTAACTATTGATTTAATTGACGAATAGCAGAAGCAAGGAGTCGATCTATCAAGGAAATCAATTACGCAGAATTTACTAATTATTGTTTAAAGATATTGCTGAAATTACAAACAATAAAAAAATTACGACACATGATCAAGTGGTTATGATCGTAAAGTATTGGTTGTAGTAAAATGGTGATGATGATCACGCTCCTAGTAGGTGGGGTTGAAGTAGATGGTGGTAGTAGTGGTAGAGTGGTGGTGGTGATTATGGTCGTGTTGTGGTTGGTGCTACTGACCAGGTCCCAACTTGTTCGAAGCCGATGACCGTCCTGGCCCAGGGCCACTGAGACCTCCGTCACTTCTCACCCGGTTCAAACCAAACGCTCCAGATTTACCACCAGCGCCTCCAGCGACGAGAAGGGGAACGATTGCTCCAGTCCGAGAATTTTTCTGAAATATTAAAATATATAAATAAAACCATCGCAATCCAAATAATATCCGTCTTATCCAGTCAAATAATTATATTCTCAATAAAATCTATTTCAATGGAATGTTTTCGTATTCAATCCTTGTCAATCGTATCCAAGCAATTCTAAAGAACGCTAATGAAACGAAATGAATTGTGCGGAATATAATTATGGTGTAGTGAAATAATAACCGACTCACATCACATCACCACTCTACCATTACTACTACCACCCACTACCGACACCGTGTAGTATAAATGTAATATAATGCAATGCAATATAATATAAGGTAATGTCTGATGTAATTTGATGCAATGCGATATGATGTGATGCAATATAATTCTATACCCTATGCTGCAATATGGTGTAGTTCCGATGCTATCTTTAGACGTTGATCACGAACATAAAGGCCTATTAAAGATGTAATATACTGTAATATTGTGAGCTATAACACAATGCGATGCAATGGAATGTAAATGTAATGTGGCAAATGGTTCTGAATGCAATTGCAATTAGTAACTTCTATCGCACCAGTGTCTAGTGTACAAGTCACGAATCAATGACGCACAAAACCAAACGGTAATCAGATAAGTATTCAGTGGATCAGTCCACTAAGACAGAGAGAGAGAGAGAGAGAGAGAGAGAGAGAGAGAGAGAGAGAGAGAGAGAGAGAGAGAGAGAGAGAGAGAGAGAGAGAGAGAGAGAGAGAGAGAGAGAGAGAGAGAGAGAGAGAGAGAGAGAGAGAGAGAGAGAGAGAGAGAGAGAGAGAGAGAGAAGAGAGAGAGAGAGAGAGAGCCTGCGGTGTATAAGCACTCTGAAAAGGTAAGTCAAAAGGTGAGAACAAAATGACATAAGCGACTAAGCAAAACGGACAGGAAAAAAGTTCCAAAACCTATGTGCAGGAAACGAAATAGCTCGCTATGTTACGTAATAATGTATGATGCAATGCAATCAGACGCAATGTAATGTGTGGTGCAATGTAAACAGAAGCAGCAGAAGCAGAAGCAGCAGAAGCAGAAGCATAAGCAGCAGCAGCAGAAGCAGCAACAGCAGCAGAAGCAGCAGCAGCAGCAGAGGCATCCTCTGACCGTGAATACATAGGTGGCGCCCCCTCCGCCGCCGCCAGACACATTCGTAGCGCCATCTGTCGCCGCCATCTCGATTGACCGGTTCGTTGAGAACCTTCCCTGACGACAAAAGTAGGTCATGTCCTCGCTGACAGACTGCAAAACACAACAACAGTCACAGCACAGAACAATAGAGATATAGGAAGCATCACGACATCATCAAAGAATCGTCACCAGAAAATAAAATAAAATAACAAATAGAACAACGAAAACAGAACGTAACGAAACTAAGGAAAATGAATTAAGATGTCGTCATCATTGTTGTCACCGTCAACAGCATCGATTGATGTAACATGATAATAGAGGAATAGTAGAAGTCATTATATCAGAATACAATAGATCTTCTTCATCAAATCATCGTTACCGTCATCACTATCATCGTCTTCATTGTCACTATATATCATAATCATTATTTCTAAAATTTTCCATCAGGATTCGTAACTGTCATTTCTATAAGTAGCTGTCGGAACACTTTACGAAGTTCTTTCACAGCCGATTTGCCAGATCATCAGAGTAACGCAACTCAAAATAAGGACACATAGTCTCTGAGTTTTGATTTCCTATTATATAAAGCGAAAAGTTCACTAAAATGCTCCAAATTCGTTTACATAAACATTTAAGTATAGAATCTAACAAACACTTTACTGACTCATATTAGCGATCGACTCAGTTCACACAGATCCGTGTCACACAGACTTAACCCATCACTGATGTAAATAATGTGCAAAACGTTCATCCACCAGTCTCGGTCACTATATCAAGCGCCGAACACTCTCATAGTTCTCGCCACAACGCATGCGCAACACATCCATAAACAAAAGGACTGATCGACCCCGTTTACACCGCACATCAACTCACGCCTACAGCAGCCAATTTGGACAAGCTAATCGAAGTTCGCATAGCAGACAGACAACAGACAGACAGACAGATGACAGACAGACAGACAGACAGACAGACAGACAGACAGACAGACAGACAGACAGACAGACAGACAGACAGACAGACAGACAGACAGACAGACAGACAGACAGACAGACAGACAGACAGACAGACAGACAGACAGACAGACAGACAGACAGACAGACAGACAGACAGACAGACAGACAGACAGACAGACAGACAGACAGAAACATACATAGATACACATATGCTAACAGACAGACAGACAGACAGACAGGCAGACAGACAGACAGAACATACCTTGTCTGCTGATGCGCATGCGTCTGTACCCTGTTGTCCGACTATGACGTAGAGAAGGTCTGAGGCATTGAAGTTGAACTTTGCACTGGCATAAGCCCCCAGACCACGCTCCGTATTATACACCCCTGTGCCACCTGCAGCACCCAGCGCCGTTACCCTACAACCAAAACACGAACAACAGATACCCCAGTTGCTTCATACATTATACAAACATATGCACTTTATTTGCAGCACTCATATAGTCGTATTGTATTCACCAAAATATGCGGGGGGGCCCGATAGCGCATTGGATAACATCTGGCACAGAGAGCGAGAGGTACAGAGTTCGAGCCCCCGTTGGGCGGATATGCTTTGTAGGCTGCTATTAGCGCCGTTGTATTGCAGGCTGTCTGTTCTGTTAGTAGTTAAGATTTAAATTGCATAACATGTAAATGTACAGCGCAGTGCGTTTGTCAGGCGCTTATTAAAGAAAAGATATTATTATTATATTATAATTACAGACTACATGGAGAAAGGCAACATAGAACGAGCACGTGAACAAATGGTAGTAGCTAACGGGGAGCGACAGAGTATTTTACTCAGAAAGGACTTATGGTGCAGAACTAGCGCATCGAATCTCTGCACTGGATAGGACAATAGCCTAACAAATGAATAGATAGTTTTTGAACACTTTACTACATCCAACATATAGCGCCACCCTCATTATTCTTGACTGACCATTGACTGAAGTCCTGTAGAATACGATAACAGTGCTATAGAAGTATCCAGTACTTAACTACTTGCAAAGCATTAGCTTAGATTAGATGAGATTAGACTAGGTGAGATCAGATCAAAGAGCCAATGAGATAGAATTAGATTGGATTAGATTAGATGAGAATAGACGAGAATAAATTATATAAGCTCAGACTAGACCAGACTAGACCAGATTAGATTAGATTAGATTAGATTAGATTAGATTAGATTAGAGATTAGATTAGATTGATGATGATGATGATGATGATGATGATGATGATGATGATTATAATGATGATGATGATGATGATGATGATGATGATGATGATGATGATGATGATGATGATGATGATGATGATGATGATTATGATTTGTTCTGAATAATAATAATAAACACAATACAATAATTAATAGTAGACTAAACATAAGATTCTGTCCACATTTAAAAGAGAACTGAAAATAGGCTACCTATTAAAATACAGTGAAAACTAGCTTTGTTAGAAATAATAGGTCTTTTACTGAACAAATTATCCCTGTGAATTCTGACTTGACCAACTTGGATGCAAACATTCCTTAGTTATGTAGTATTATTTTAAATAGTGCTTTACTTAGTTTTACTTCATTTCATTTTTGTTTTGTTCTATTTTATTTCATTTTTATTTCATTTTTCATAATCTTGTCATAAAATTTGCCTCTGTTTACTTTGGTTTTGATTTGTTTGCTCTATGAACTTGCTAATGATTTGTTTAATGTGTAAAATGTCTAACGTATAGTACTAAAACTATTTGGACTCAGCTGCCTGTTAGCATAATTTGTTCTCATAATTTGTTCTGGATCTGTGTGACACTAAACGTTGACTGAAATGTTAACCAGGTACTAGGGGCCAGGGTGGCATAAGCTGTTAGCTTTTTCCTGGCTTCCTGTTGCGCAGTGACTGATCTGTTTTTGCCATGATGTGTACTGTTATTTGTTCTGTTTCTGACGCAATAAATAAATAATAATAATAATAATAATAATAATAATAATAATAATAAGTGTGCGTGTAATTTATGTGGCGCATACGTGTATGATCCTGACTCTGGAATGGTCCAGACTTGGACTCCACTGACTCCGCCTTGGCTCAGGACTCTGACTGGCGCCACCTTTTGTCCATAGAAGAGATCGCACTGGTGTTGCGTTGGACCATTTCGACCCTTCATTCCACAAGCAGTGAATTTGAACTCTGGAATTCAGCACAAGAATTTCAGCGCACATTCTAGTAAAATGGCGATTATAGCACTTCTAATCTTCGTAATCGTACAGTTTGTAAACTCCAAACTTCTAAAGCGCCACACGAAAGCCAAGCGCAGGACACAAGCTTATTCACGAACGCTGCGTCGAGTCAGGGGGGTTGTTCAAAGGGGCAGTCCGAAGGAGGTCTGAGTCCGGTTGCCAGAGGGTCAGAGTAGCTGATATGATCTGATCTAGCCTAATCTTATTCGATCAACTTCACTTCAATCAAATCTTACGCACTCGTAATATAATCTGATCTTACTTCATTTGATCTAATCAAATCCGATTAGATCCACGTCGCTACAATGCATTCCTAGTCTTACCTAATCTTATCTAATCTAATCTAATCTAATCTGATACAGTAGAACCTGATCTGACGAAGCCTAAACTATTCTCCTAAATTCTAAACCTCATTCATCCTAATGAAAGAACGAACGTACGAACGAGCGAACAAAAGAAAGAACAAATGCACAAATGAATTTATGAATGTACGAATAGATAGAATAATACAGGAATGAAGACATGCATGACCGAATGAATATATGAACAAACAAAAGAATGAACGAAAGAATGAAGAAAGGAAAGAATGAGCGAAATAATGAATGAATGACTAAACGAACTAAAAGAATGAAGTAATGAATGAATGAATGAACGAACGAATGAATGTATCAATGAACGATCTATCCAATGAACAATTAAACATAGGCTATTCATAAATGAAGGACTGAATTCATTCAACCAACAAACCAATAAACTATTCGTCAATCACCCTGCGACCGCGATCGCACGACCACTGTGTACCTCTTGCAGATAATTTACAGCGAAAGACGTTTATTGCTAGAATGTTGTACTCGTATTGACAATTAACTGTTGATTGTTATTAAGATGTATGTACACCAGAGTGCGGATATGCAATTGGTTTTAATAAAGAATATACTTACTTACTTACTTACTTACTTACTTAATCCATACAGTCAGGAATTAACTAGGTCACTAAGTTAAGTTTGAAAATCACCTTATTAAACTTTTGCTGCGATGGTTAAAGTATAACATCCTAATCTATCCCATACTTACAGCATTTCATCCTAATAAATATATCCCATACATACATACAGTATGTCATCATAATCCACTCCATACTTACATGCTTGAGTATATCATCCTAATCCATTCCTTACTTACATACTTACGGTATATCATCCTAATCCATCGACCATCGCATACTTACTCAGCGTTTTGTTGCTGTGTTCGACGATTGGTTCTGGTCGAACTAGCTCTCGCGTCTGTTCTTGGCTCTCTGCAATCATAGAATATGACGACTTTTGAATCATTCCAATCACTGATCCACCCAATGAGATATATTACAAGTGTTATATATAATTATATCATACATCTCAATGGATCCAACGGATCGCTTGACTGATGATTAGCAGATGGATAGATAGATAAATTGATAGACTGATTGATTGATTTGTGAATGGAAACCACTAATTTATTTAGGTGCAGTTGACATATCCAGATCTAAACATCCGTATGTAGTAATCATGATGATGATGATTCATGATCATCACACTGTTCTTGATAATGATACGATCACGATGATCATTATGCTGCCTATGATAACGATGATGATGACGATGATGATGTTTTTGCTTATTCAGTGGTGTATATGGGGTGACGTTGATGATGACGAAGTTATTGATGGTGAGGATGACCATACTTCAATTAAACTTAATACCAATTATAAGACCAATGACAACATCGATCGCTCATTTATATAACCCCTCTACTGTTACAGTAAAGGTACTAAATAAATTGTGGTAAGCTGGAATCGAACCGCAGACTGGAGGCCTGAATTGTCGCCAGATAGGAAAATCAGAATTGACTCCGCGTAGAGCTTTCTTCGACCAGAAATAGACCAACATCGGATCGAAACAAGGACCTTTGATATCGACCTTACCTTGACTTATGGAATATTATCACACTACATGACCCTAAATTAATTCCCTTCCGTATAGGTAAGTCAGTAGAAGTCATTTATCGATGCTATACATGTCTGAATTTTATCAGCATCGCCCTCCTCATTCACTTAGACTTGGGACTGTCACCGTCCGCGTACGGCGATATTAAGTTACCTTCTTTATACAAGATGATTATTACAGAAAATGAGAAATATCAGACTTTAAAAAGGTATCTACATTTATCGAGAAATAATTTTTTGAAGTAAAACGCGTGAATCACGAACCCTAGTGGTCTAGTCCTTCAAGTATCTCATTCATAACGGACAGTTGACATCGTTAAACTATAATTGCATGAGTATCCAGTGCTTAACGACATCTTGTGGCTGCTAGGGCCGTTGACGTCAAGCTTACGGTCCTTACCCTGCCTCAAGTGTCCTAAACGATAAGCTATAGTTTTTGTTTACACGTCTCGCTTCATTATGGAAAACAGGTGTCTGTGATTATCAGAAATTGCTACCTATTACAGTAGCTGCATAGTAACGCAGGTTTGACAGCTGACAAGAGTTAAAGCATAGTTTCATTTATCTACCGTCTCGATTGGTGATGCACTTCCTGACTCCTAGACAGATCAGAATCAGGTGGACTACTGTAACCGCCTTCATTTTAAGTTCCAAATTATGAAAATAGTTCGATATCGAGGGAAATTTTCAGCATCTCTCCAGACTACACGCATCCCTACGATTTCTCTCCAACATCCTCAAGTATTCGGTGTCGAAACCTTCACCCTGTTTCAACCCAGTGACCTGGAACTTGACTCCATTTTCTAATCTTTCGTCCCATCTTAACTGAAGTCCATGACGCGTAGCTTGACACACGTCAAGAGTGACAGAGCTCGTCATCGACGCTTATGACTTCGCAAAATAAGTCCATCATGACAGAGCAATACTTTCTTACTGTAACTGCATTTGAAGGCATGCGAGCTGTTGCACGTGTCACGTGGTTAAGCGTTTCTATTAGGCCTATTTTTTAAAGGTTTCTGAAATAACCAGAAATTACGACCCCTGGGAGTATTAATTAGTAGTAGGTCCAACAATATCAATGAAGCCTTAATGTCGGCTGTTTAGACCTAACTGCAGTAGGCCTAACCAAAAATACTTTTTAAAACTCATTTCCTGCGCTGTACATTATCATATAACATTTCCTGTTATATATAATTTTATATATACTATATATATATAAATATATAACATATTGACCATCGAGTGCATGTACACGGTACACCTAGGTCATTGGCCATTGATGCCTTAGATATATCAGGTCGCTATACTCTGGAACATCGCTTGTATTGCTGTTAACATACTGACACGCCGACATCAACAGAACCCTGACAGCAGTCATATGTCGCTAAATACTTATGGATCGGATTAATTCCTTGATTTTGCAATTAATTGAAATCGAAAATTAACGCTTTGCTCAAATATTAGGCTTAAATACAGAATATTATTTATAATAACTTATTATTTACGGTTCGGCCACTTCGCTCAACTCGCTCCTCTTCCGCCCTAACACTTCTCCGTCCTTCAGTCACCTCATCACTAAAATTTTCCCTCCATAGTCATAGCTGTTCCACCTCTCTGAAACAAACTCCCGCCTGAATTACGACAAATATCTGATCCATCCTACAAACTCACCAAAACCTCACCTCTTGCTATCTCTCCACAGGTCTTTCACTCAAAACGGAAAACACTTATCTTTCATAAATTCAATCCCGTTTTCTCCTCTTCCCCATTATATATATATACCCCTCGCCGTTTCAGTTCTAGACACCATCCACCGTAGCCATCTGACTGTCTTCCTGAGTCCTGACCCCATTTGATCTTGACCTGGAACCGATTTTTTCACATCCCACCTATCGATTTTTTGATTAAGCGCCTGTGAATAAGCTGGTTACCGCAACTTCGCTTTTGGGGCGCTGTAGAAATCTCGAGATTACGATATGCACATATTATATCAATCATTCGTTTATTGTTCCGAGTACCACCAACAGATGACAATTAACACAGCAAACAGTAACATTGCAAGGGATACAACAGGAAGACCCAGAAGGGACCAAGGTCCTGCTTATTAGGGTCGCCCTTGTATACCATGAGACAAATGTAGAATGACAAATGATTTACCCTTTACAAGTCCAACTGGACTATGAAGCATAAATAGAAACGTAATGTAAAATTAAGACAAAAACCTTAACTAGTAAAGCACAATATCATATAGTATTTATTTATTTTGATCAATTAGGTATGCGCGTAGCCTACTGATATTTTAAATGGTGACAGATTAGGCAAACTACGGATATCATGCATGGGATAGATTGTTCCAAACAGAAGGTCCGACACATTTAATTGAAAACAGACGAGAGTTAGTGCGAGCAAAATTTCCTCTGTAATCACCCCGCGATCTACATTGTAGTATTGATGTCCATGTATAGAAGAATTTATTATAGTGCAGCCTCGAATTAATTGGCCTACATGATCTGCAAACACCGAAGAGCTAGTTTTAGTCTACATTAATTAGTCGAATGCACCAATGTTACCTCGACTAGGCCATATTGAAGACAGAACAGCTGGCTTATTGATCCAGGAATCAATTGAGGCTCATGCACATTATAAACACAGACACCCAGACATACACACATATCCAGACACACACACACACATATCCAGACACACACCAACACACGCACAATTATACAGACATAAACACTACGTATATATTATACATCTTCATTATATATATGTATATATATAGATATATATGTATTATATACGAACTGATACACGCACAAAATTGCACATGTAGTTACAAGCACAGTCGCCAGTGTATCTTTCGGCGGTTGTATTGCTATGGTTGGGTTTGCGTATCAGCCCTATGTTCCTTTCGACCTCAGAAGCTTCCAGGGAGTTTATGCAGAGAAGTGTATACGAGCGTCTTACATTATTAGCTTCATGCTTTTGATGAGTTTCCATATATAGGCGTGAACGCACGAGTAATCGTAATCATAATCATAATCTGGAAATCTATAAAGCGCTACTTAAAAACCAAGTGCAGGCGCCTGCTTATTCACGAGAGCTCCGGCGTGTCCAGAGATATCAAATGGAGATGTTTCGAGGGATAGCCGGACGCGCGTCATCTGCCACCAACGAGGGACTGCAGCTGGGCGGTGGCGTAACGTGTGTTGCGAACGTTACCGCCCGTCGTCTCTCTACACGATCGATGCAGCATGGACCAGAGACTCTGAAGATGGTGGTACTATATATTAACTATAGATGGCTCCACGTGTGTGCGTGGGCCCACCTTAGGAGACTAGTTGTCTGTGATTGTGTTGCATGCTAATGATGATATTTCTGCTCTTAATGACATTTAACATAATCTAGACTGGCGCATGGAAGGATTTACATACATATATACATACATACATACATACATACATACATACATACATACATACATACATACATACATACATACATACATACATACATACATACATACATACATACATATACATACATACATACATACATACATACATACATACATATACATACATACATACATACATACATACATACATACATACATACATACATACATACATACATACATACATACATACGTATATATACATACATACATACATACATACATACATACATACATACATACATACATACATACATACATACATACATACATACATACATACATACATACATATATACATACATACATACATACATACATAAATACATACATACATACATACATACATACATACATACATACATACATACATACATACATACATACATACATACATACATACATACATACATACATACATACATACATACATATTGTCATCACCTTAATGCATTAAGTGACGTTATTCTTACCGAATGTTGGGTTGCTACATTCGGTTGTCATGGAGATGTCGTCAATGGCAACAGCGCCACTGTAATGTAGCACTTTAATTGCCTCGAGCTGTATGACGAATCTGGAAAATTAATGCAATAAATCCATTGGTTCCCAAACTTTTCAGAGCAACGCTTGGCTTTCGAGTGGCGCTTT